>JBCJKH010017790.1:4534-25991 GCA_039877255.1 Loriculus beryllinus
GTTGCATGCATGCTGCCACCCAGCCTCTGTTGGCACTAGTGGTATCTATTTGATCAGCAACTGCCCAAGTGTGATGTACACTGAAAAGAAGGCCAGTTGTATTAGTGCCTCTGCCAGCAAAGCAGTGTTACAGCAAATGAGCCTGAGTCACTGAGTTGGAGTGGGTTGGGAGTGTCTTTGAGACACCCATTTTACAGCTTTCTTGGGTGTTAGGGGTTTTGCTGTCTTTCCGCGACAAATGTTGTGTTCATCCCTATACCCTTTGCTGCCAGCTCCTTTAATATATAACAAATCTGCCAGTGGCAGAGAGTTTATGCTAGTGGTGTCTGGGGTGAAGAGATCAAAAGTAATCTTTTAAGTGCAGAGCACCCTCAGCACTTTAAACCACAGCATTAGAACAGGATCCTCAAGTGTGCATTAGTAATGCTTTTGCCCTTTGCTCTTTTGAGGGGTGATTTGCTCTTCAAGTACTTACTGAACCTCTTGAGACTGTGGCACCATGTTATTCTTCAAGAGTGTCCACTAGTAAATTCCCACTGCATTACAGCATGGGCTTCTGTCACAACATGTTAAGTAATCACAGACAGCTAGTATCTCATGACAGGATTTGTTCTGGTAAATGCAAGTTGTTAGACCCATACACACAAAAAGAGTTGCATAGTTCTAATAGTAGATAAAGAGATCAATGTTGTTTGAATGTGGTGAGAGGGTAGAGTGCCTGGTGCTTGCTTAAAGAAACAGACAAAATGAGGAAGGTATTCAAGGGTAGCCTTGTTTGTATATGTGTGTTCTGGAGTGTGTGTGAATAGTTGACAGATTGAACACAGCTGAGCCAATAAATTGAGAGCTACATATCCTCAGACCTTTATTCTGATACATTAGTATCAGTTACTATGCTGAGGCTGGTCATCTCAGTACCTTGCCAGAGGCGATATATCTGCTGAGGTTTGTTGTGAAGCATGGGGGATTTTGGTCTGGAGATTATGGTCTGTCTGTTGAAAAGCTGAAAATACGAAATTATGTTTCTGAGTGTAGAAAAAGCTTAACTGCACAGCTCATCTTTGTGTGACAATAAGAATGCCTGTGCTGGAGGCCTGGTAGATCTCCCAGGCTTCAGCTCTTCAGCTTTTGCTTTCTTTGCTTTTAGCTGAATAACAGTATCTTTCACTAAGCCTTCCCAAAAATCATACTGTTAGAGGCTATTGCAGATTACATTTGTTTTCCCCTACTGACTAATAGTTTTGCCTACTATTTGCAGTATATTCTTTCGGGCTTATGCTAGCTGTCTGTTGGTGTCACACAGTAAGGGAGACCTGTAGTACTTTGTGTTCAGTCAGAATGTTTCAACTGGTAGTCAGGAAGTTTGGAGATTTTTAGGCTTGACTGCTGGCTCTTATGGTGACAGTGCCTGTTGTGGATACTGCCCTTTTGGTGTAGGCAACCCTGTGTGGTTGCCTACACCAAATACAGACTTGGTGTCATTCTGCCATCACACCACATTGCAGCGTAGGACAGAGGAAACACAGTAAAACAAATTACAATTTTTTGAAGGGCAACAATTTTGTATTACTTCCAGAAGCTTCCACCCTGCTGTTTTGCTCTTGGACTAATTTTGTATTCTTTGAATTTGGACTGTTCGATCGATTATTATTTTGCATGCTCTAAAAAATACTTTAGATGCCACTTATCTGAGTTCCGCACCTCATGTAAAAGATGATTTTAAGATATCACTGCTCAAAACTTCCTGCGTTGTAGTGGCCCTTTCTTAATTCAGGCCCACTGAATTTGATAGGAGTACACATCTAAGTTCATTTGTGTTGATCAAATTTAAGTGCATATTTTACTGCAAATATTTACTCTTCGTAATGTATTGTCTTTGAAGTTAACAATTTAGAAGCCTTAGAAACTGCAGAAATTCCTCAGTCTGTAGCTAACCAAAAAAAAACCACAACAAAAACCAAAAAGCAAACCCAAACCTATAAAGAGAGGATTATGGATGGGAGAAAACAATAAAAGGTCAGAATCTCACACTCACAGCTGATGGTAAAATGGACCATATGTCCTTTCACTTTTAATCCTGCTCCAGGCACCCATCTAATCTCACTTTGACCAGAAGACTGCAATTGCATTTGTGGATTCTCTGTGCTGCTGTAATTAAAGTGAATGTTGCATTCCTTTAAGTATTAGTGTAAGAGTAACAGAATGTGTGAGGTTATCAATTATATTGGCTTTAAAAAAAAAAAATCAAACCCAAAAACGAAAAACAAAACAAAAAAAAACCAAACCCAAAACCAACCAAACAAAACCCAAACCAAACAGACGAGCCTGTTGATCAGTGTTTTGAACAATGCAGCTTTAAGACATAGTGGTAATAGGTATAGCTGTGAGTGTAGTTAAAGTTCCTTTTTTGTTTGGCGGGATTTCCATTCTTTAGGTCCGGTTTAGTCTCTGACTCTTTCGTGGCCTTTCCAAATGTAAACGTAAACTGAGATCTTACATTGTAGCAAGTTCTAATCTAAAGTAATTGAAAAGGCTTCTACTGTTTTCAGAGAGTAAGTAGTCATGTGATGAGAGAGTGACAAATCAAACTTACAAGTTGTGACAAAAAGGATTGTCCAAATAAGTGTCTCAATAGCTTAAGGTTCCTATGAAGTCATTAAATAAATGACTTTTTAAATGTCAGATCTGTTAAAGAAAATTGTAAGAAGATTTTTTGAGTCCCTTAAGAAAACTAAATAACTGATGGAAGTGAATATGTGGGCTACAAAATATCTGCCCACATGCACTTCATATTTGATGCATACCCCACTACCTGTCAAATATGCTCAGTTTTCTGTTCTTACAGATATACTAATGTTTGGTTTACTCTGGCCACTTGCATGTTTGAAATTCTACAGATAACAAATAATCTTTGAAAAATACATTGCAGGGGAAAATGGTATCTACTGTTGCCTCATTTAACAAGGAAATTATGATGAAGAAGTGAAATGATTTTACCCAGGTCTGAAATAATTTAGTAGTAATACTGGCTTTGTAAGTGAGCATGTCTTGAGCAGCAGACTCTATGTTCTTTTAGACACTTTAAGATTATCATTGTTTTTGTTTTTTTAAGGTCTGAATGGAAACACAGCCAGATGGAGCTTGGGTGAAGTTTGTGAACACAGAAGGGTCATCACCCCACTGTGTCCTCCAATGAGGCAAGTTGCTTTTCTGCATGCTGTGTCAAGGAAGCACAAACTGTCCCTGTACCTGAGGTCAGAACTGTTAAATATTAACTTTCCAAATAAAAGGGTAGGCCTGTTTGTATTTGGGAGTGCAGTCTTGGCAACTGCTCTCTGGAAGTGACCCAGGCAATGTTCTGTTGGCACGAGGCAGTAATAGATCCAGGGAATCCTGTGTTTTCCTAGGCTAACTGAATTTTAGCCTGCAGGAAAGAGTTTACTCTGATTTCTGGATTCAGAGAGTAAGAGCAGACATGCTCAGAATTTTAAGTGTTTTCTCTTCCTGATCTTTCCCAACAGTATAGTTTAACAATAGCTGTGCAGAGGATAGATTATATTTTGCCTAGATTCCAAAACCAGGGAGACTTAATGCAACCTTACTGTTTGTCTGCCTATTGCAGATTCCCCTGACTGATTTTGGGTAGCTTTAACAGCAGAGCAGTGTCTGAAACTAGGCTAAGTATATTAATAGAATGGAAGAGACCAAATAATTGTATGAGAGGGAGACTGTATCATGACCTTGTGTATTATTATGCAGCAGTGAGGCCATAAGACACAAACCCATAAAAACCTGATTTAGTGTCTGTGCTTATGGAATTCATTGGTGGATTTAGGTGTTATTTGGTGTCAGTCATCTGGAGCTCATATACTCGGTGCTGCAGGAAATAGGAAGCTCTTCTACTATGGGAAATAGATTTTCTTGTGTATTTGAAGTGTACTTGAACTACTCTTAGAAAAGCAATATTTTGTTTCTACAGGTTTAAATTTTAACTTCACTGTTGCCGCAGTTGCCCTCAGTGAGTCCAATAGAAACTGCAGTTAGTGACTAATGACTCACTCTAATTAGTGATAAGGCAAGTGGGTAGGACTCTGGCACCAGCCGTTGCTAACTGGACAGTACTTGGGTCTCTGGAAAGTTCCCTTAGAAGAGGAGTGTCCTTTGGCACTGTGGGGCTTCTAGGAACATAATTTTTGCCTGAATCTGTGAGGAACTGCTGTTTGTTATGTACAGCCTACTGTTATATTGCTTTTGCATACGGGAGTTACATTCTAGCATCTGAGTTTTAACAGGACTTTGTAACATGGCATTTGCAACCTTCAGGAGTGTGGTAGGCATGAGATTCCCTGCTCATTACGTCACAGGTAATACCTTAGCTCCAGATAAAGTTGGTAAAATCCTCTTCTGGCCCCCGTACATGGTGGATTTCACGATGAATGCATTTCTTCAAACTGTTGAAACTCCTAGAAATTCAGGTAATATTTACTGGCATTCTCAGAGTTGCAAGTCTCACTCATCTTCAGCAAAGCAAAAGAGTAAGGTTTTACAGTGACATTTTTTAAAGTATTGTCTGCATCATAAGGCATCTGTTGAAAAGCTACTAGAACAAATCCGCTCCATTTATACTTGTCTTGGAAGTTTGCCTTTGACTTTAGTGAGAATGAACTGTAAATAGTCAGTAATTGGCATATGACTTTATTATCGCACGATGTTATTTTATGATTTATTGAGTAGTTGCCTACAATAAGTGGCCTGTGTAATTTGTTTGTTCGGTATTAGGAAGAACATTTGTATTTTTCTGTTACAAATTGTGGAACTGGCCCTGTGATGAAGGGATGTGTCTCTGCCTTGTACAGGCAGTGTTAGACCTCATTTTCTGGGAAACTACCATAGGAAGAAAAATCACATCTCCCTCTTCTCCTCTCCCTGTGAAATGTAAGTGTTTTGGGTAACAGCTCCAATCAACAGTGTGATAGATAAGGAAAAATTAAATAGTGGTTTAGAGCATAAGCTAAATTCCATCAACTTGAAGGTGAAATTAGATTTCTGCTGGCCACTTAAGATTTCCTAAATCATTTCTGGTAGCATGTTTGAGGAGCTTTCTGAGAAGGCAGGAGACTAAACCCTAGGATGATCCTGTACAGCACTTTGCTCCTAGTCCCAGCAGGGACCTTCAGATGTATCTCCTTCCTGGGTAAAATGGCTTCGATTTCAGACAAGGCACCAGGGCTGAGGAATGCAGCTTTGGGTGTCACTGTGTTTATGTACCAAGATTATTGAGAAACCAACTAAGAATGCAGCTGTGAGCTTTTATCCAGCATGCCATGGAAAAATAAAACACTAAGTGTGTATGTGCATGAGGGGAATGTGCCCAGTGTTACTCACATTCCAGCAGAGGCCTCAGTAAAGGCTGGAATTTTAATTCTCATCTGACAACATTCCACAAAGACAATTTACATCCCCTTCCTGTTTCCTGCTTCCCCCTCCCAAGGGATTAATTAATAATTTTGTCTTGGTATTTGTTCTGCCTTGACTATCAAATACCTGTTGGAGTGCCAGCAGATTAATCCCAGAGATTAGCTGGGCTACTTTTGCTTAGTTCATAAATTGGATTCTCTGTGATTTGTTAGTATGATCTGGTTTTCTTCTTATTGTTATTAGCAATGCAACTTCTTATGTATTGTCATTCCAAATTAAGATTAGAAACATCACCAGCCGCACTGGTATCTCTGCAGGGACTCTTCAAGGTTCTTCTTACTGCATCCATGATCCCATCACACACATGCCTGTTGATATAGTACAAGGGTATTAGAGAGGCAAAAAAGAGGAGACATAATGACTCATGTAAGCTTCTTAACAGCACAATTAAAGTACAAAGCCTCACCCACCTATACCTGTAGGAACAAAGATCTTGATCTGCGCAACACCTGCTGTACAGTATTGCTGCATTCATTGCAGTGTTTTAGTTCTGAATACAAATACAGAAAGTAGACCAGTGTATATGGAATTTGAGTGAAGGATATGTTGGGTTTGGAGCTGATATCCATGTGAGATCATGAGAACCAGACTTTGCACACAGTCGTTTGTTCATTTCTGGATTACAGACTATATGAAAGAAGGTGCAGAAGTCTGTTTCCTCTATGTAAGTGGGCCTGCCAGCATGTGTAATATCTCATTTAAGCCACAGCTGATAGCTAAAATCATAGTAGCTAGTTGTGTAGCTGAGATCATAAGCAATGAGACTGACCACTTCAAATGAGGATGCCTTTCCCTCCTCTTGTTCTAATTTAAATAATTCCAGTAATAGAGTAAAACTTTTTATTGCAATATCTTCTGTTTATCACTGTTGAACATATGTGTCAGCTTGTGAATCCAACTGCCAGTATTTGCTTGCTTGCTTGCTTTCTGAATCAGCTTGCCTTTCAATTGATAGAATATTGGTTTGGGCCCATAAAGTGGGATAGCCGTAAGAAGCAGAGGACAAGACCTGCAACCTAGCAAGGGGAAAAACAAATTACCTTTCCACTTTTAGGATTCTAGTCAGCTTTGACAGCTAGGAAGATATATAGTATGTAGACAGTATCTCATCTCTGGCATAGGTCAGCAACATCGTGCCCTGTGGTCCTGTCCTCGGCAAACTTCTCATACCTGAGATGTCACTGTGGTCCTCAGAAGCTGCCAGCATATTGTGCTCTACCTGATTGCAGGCTTCTCAGGCCCCTTTTCTTTAGGTAAATGTGCTAAAGGATGGGTGAGAATCTTTTCTCATAACTTTAATTAGTTCCTAACATAGATTAAGACCTCTGGAGATGTCCGAACAGATGTGCTGCAGAGATTTGAAAGCTCATTAATGTGTAGGAGGCAGAGCTATTTTTTCCTCTCTGCTTTATACTACTACTATTGAGCTCAGCCGTGAGCTGTCTACTAGAGGGAATGAGCACAAGCATTGCATTGTACAGCCCCTATGTGACTTACCTGCATCACTGCACTGTACTCTGGCTGGGAGGAGAGCTGCCTTGCAGCAGTGCCACACAGGGTAATTGGGAGGGATCTCCTAGGGAGGAAAAGGAGCAAACAGTGTGTTGACTGTGTCCCTGTTTCTTGTGTCAGCTATTCTACATGGCCTAGCTGCCTCACTGCAGTGGGGACCCTATTGGCACTATTCAAATTCAGTGTTACAAAATTACTCTCAGAGCTTATGCAAAATGCCTAAGTCATTCCTAAACCCCCCAAAACGCTGTAAGACATCTCAGAATCCTCACTCAACCCCAATTCCAGCAAAGGAGTCACATAGTTGTAAATGCCTGTGAGATCAACTTCCCTTTGGTATGTGGTCCTGCTGTACTGTGTTGATAGCACAAAAAGATAAGGTAAGCGAAAGCTGGCCCTTAGGAAGACCCTTTCTGGAAGGAAAACATGTATTTTCTTTTGTCTGATTGCTCCTCAGACCCTTCTAGAAAAGATGGTGGCTCTGTGCCAGTGTATCTGCCAGACTGTGCTGTAACATGGGCCACAATGGAGGTGTTATGAGGACTGAACTCTGACTGTCTTCTACTTGGAACATCAAGGGCATGTGCAGACCACAGAAGGGTCTGTTTACAGCAGATATAAAACAAACTGTCCTTGCAAATAAGGAAGACAGTGACTTAAATTTTCCCTTATTGTTCTTTGCTGAAGAACAAAAGCACTGATTAGCAAAGCTGGTATGTGGGGTAGCTGCCTAATTGGGTTTCGGATATAAGATCATGTGGTTGTGCCAGTAAGGTTTGCTCACAGAGATGTCTTTGGCTTAGGAGTTGTCTGATCTCTCTTCAGTCTGCATCCAGATGCAGTGAAGTGCCTGCTTCCCTTCTGGTAAGGAGGAGGAATAGTTGGGGGGAGATTGGGCCAGGATGAGAACTGGAACATGCTGAATGTCTTCCTGGGAATTGGCAAAAGGTCTGGGAGAAGTTTGCGAGCCTAAGGATCTTAGCCTATTTAACAACCTTTTTGTCCATCATCCTCAGCAGCGGCTGGGTGTTCTCTGATTCTATGAGCACTAACCTAAATCAAAAATGAACATTCATTTCCCTCTCCCTTAAATTGAGCTAATTAAAAGCGCAGCCTCAGTCAAAATCTTGAATTTCTTATGTTAGTTCTAATTCAGCTTTATTTAATGCCTGGGTTTGCTACTGCTTACAATAGCATTGAAGCAGTCGTCTTTTGTGGTAGCTGTAAATCTCCTTATGTATTTTCCAGAAGTTAATGTAGTAATAGTTTTAAGAGTCTGTTACCTTTAAGAGTCTGTTACCAAGGTAATTACCAGCTGTAAGTCTAATTTTCTAACAGGATTCGGCTAATGGTATTATTCTGGCTTCAGCAGTTTTCTTTGTCTCGGAGCGCATTAGAGGGGCAGTGGATTCTTAGCTAGAATCCTCATTTTGGTCCCATAAAATGTAGTTCTGCTGTAACGACAGCTTACTCTTAATAATACTCACATGCTTTCTTCATTTATTGTTGTCTAGATTTTGCTACATTAATTACTCTTACATTGCTGATAGCCTAACAGCATACAGTTTAAACAGGTCAGTATCCACAGCCTATCTCAACTGATCATATTTACATTAATTTCATTTCATTCACTTCACCAGCTGATAAAATTTGGATTATATTAAAAATAAAATTCTCAAAACATTGTATTACCTTAAAATTCATGTGAAAAAATATCTCCAGGAGTCTCTTTCACTGTCTGCTTCTGTGAAAAATAAACTTACGTGTCAGACTCTGCCTTTGTCTCTATGTAGCGGTAAGGTTACTGCGGCAAGTAACGTGAGGTCTGTTTGCCATATATTCTTGTTCTGGACCTGCCGGTCTTTGTTGGTATAATTGCACTTCGACAGTTTTTTGCTGTCTGGGTGTACAGTCCAGTAGATCAAGAGGAGAGTAAAATTAAACAGTATGAAGAGCAGGATTGTAGTCAATTCTATGTAGGGAGATGGAAATCCATATTTTTGGATTGTTATCTAACTGAACCTGTTATACAGGCTGAACTTTGGTTACACAGAAATAACATTTTTGAATGCTGGTAGTTACCATTTTGAGAGTCTCACTTCATAGGCCAATGCTCCAGTGGGAATTTTTTTCAGTTTATGATCTTTAATGAAGGCTATGTGGAAGATCAGACTAGATATCATAATTACATCTGGGATGTAGCACGCTGTTAGCCAGCATCTTAAGAACTTTGTCTCCGGTGTTGGAAACTTTGTCTCATTCTGCAATAGAAAGATCAGGAACCCCTGCGAATTCAGTTTATTAATCCGCTTCTCTTTCCCATAACCTTCCTGTCCTTCCTGGGTCTTGTTCTGGGATGCCAGTAAGAGTGTCCTGACCTGTTTCTTTGTCTTTTTGAGTTGCTGCCATATTAGTCTAAATTAAATGTGTCCTTTCACCCTCCTTTTAGGTGAAGATAGATCCATGGTTTTGCAGTTTAGTAGCATCTGAGACTGGTAATTGCTTAACCAGGAAGTTCATATCGATGGTAAACTGTGACTTTGACCATGAAAAATGAAAAATTACTCGAGTATAAAGCCACCTTATCTTCCCCATGTCTGCCTTTACCTTCCATGGTTCTCTGAAGAAAGGATAAGCAAAGTACTGTTATGAGATCAGTGGTTTAAATTAGGAGGGTAGAGAAGAAGCTGCCCATCGCTTTGCTTCAGGACTAACAAATCGCAGGGGGATGTTTGATTTGCATACGAGAAGTTCTTATCAGCTAGTACTGTTAATAGTGGTCTGGTCTAGACAACAGTTTTATCTTTCCCGTCTAGCTAAGCCAAGCAAGTGGCTTGTTAGCTCCATCTGCTGGAACTTGACGGTGTGGATGGTGTCGGGAAGCTTGGCTAGACGCACAGGAAAGAGGTAAAAAAGAGAAAGAAACAAGGAGTCGCTGTGTGCCATCGAGACTGAGAAGCCAAATAGGAACGTCCATCTCCGGGATGCCCAAAACATAAAGAATAATTAAAGGTTCGTCTGTGGCTGCATTAATTATGACTTTTCTAGTTGCTTTAGGACACACAAAACAACTTAATTCAATTTAGAAGCGCATACAAACCTGCATAATGCTATCTTTTACTTTGGCATGTGCTGCTGTGCAGAAAATGCAACTCTGAAGGTAGTTTATTCAGGACTGATAATTACAAAGTAGATTAACTGTAAATGGTTTCTCATTTATGGAAACTGCAGCGTTGTTTCAGAAGTAGCAGACCACAGAGTAATTTCAGTTATGGAAAGTGTGCTGTTCTGTGCATTTCAGGCAAGAACTCTGCATTTCTGGCAGAGTAACACCTGACAGACATTGAGAACTTCTCCTGCAACTGTCTTGTCACCTCTGTAGAAAATCATCTGCCCAGTGAGCAAAAGAAAAGGTTTACCCACAGGGTAGCTTATTATCTAGCACTCTGTCCTGCAAAAATGCTTTGTTTAAGTAATCACATACATAGGAATGGGATTTTTCTGCTGCAGGTGCTCAATGTGTTTAAGAAAGGTGTTTAAGAAAGGCTTTCGTTCTTGGCTAAATTCTCATGAGACATCCTTTGGTGAAAAGAAGCTAAAAAAGGGGCTGTGGCTCATGGGTGAGGTGGTATTTTCCACTAGGAAAAGCGTTATCTGCTGTTATGACACAAATGTCTCCATATCTGAGAGCAATTCCATGCTCTAAAAGCAGAAAGGAGGAAGTGAGAAACCATTAAAATGGCTAAGATGAGAACAGATTTTCTTTCATTTCTCTCTTCTGTTGTTGTTACACAGATTCCTGCTTGGAAGAGCTGGGAAAAAACTGCCAAAGATTTTTTTCATGATTAGAGTGTTCTCTGTGGCACATGTTGTATTCTCTAATGGGACCATAAGGAATCTGAGTATCAGGGGATTATCTAAAGATAGGCCTCAGTACACAGAATTGTTTTATGGTGTAATAGTTTGAACTTTGTAAAGAAGATAGTTGGGTACTACAGACTAGCTGAAGGTGGCTAATTGCAAGTGACAGATTTTGTTGTATGAGCTCTCATAATTTTTTTAATTTTCTGGAATATGTTCATGCACCAGATGTACTGAGGTTAAGGAGAAATTTGAGGTTGATGAAAATGGGATTACTGGTTCATGTATGTTTTCTAAATGGAATTGTCTGCAGTTTCTGGTGCAGTTATGTCCAGTTGCAATATTTTAATCTCTCATTTGAAATTAAATATTAGCCTAAAGCATCAGGCAGAGACCAGAGTATTGTTAAATATCAAAGACAATCTGTCTGGGCTGTATGTTAGAAAATGTAAATAGCAGCTGATCAGATTATTATGAAAGGATGTGGGAAAACACCAGAGAACTGTTTAGACTTGGACTAGCTGGAAGTACTGTGATCCCCAAGGAGCCTAATAAGATTTGAACTTAAGCAGTAATGTAAAGCCCTGTAAATGTACAATTCAAGAAATCATTTTGTAGGAGCTCAAAGTTAAAATATGGAAGTTAGTCCAGCAGTGGAAAGCTTTAGATGCTACTTCTATCCAGGGCTAGTTTAGTGGGTATCTCACTGTCATGTTGAGTTCTTCTGGCTTCCAGAAGGAATCCTATCCATCCAGTGAGTTGAGATACTGCATTATGTGAGGTACTGGGCACAGGCCACCAAGGAAGATAGGCAGCCAGCAACACATCCCCTGATGAAATGCAGTAGTCCAGGTGAGCACAGATTATTCAAAGCTAAATGCCACAATATAGTTTGTTCAACTATATTCCAGGATGTAGAAATCAACCTAAACCAAAAATGCCTCATTTAGATTTTTTTGTCAGTATTGACTGAAAATACAGAATTTCCCTTACAACTTGTGATACATAGGTTTTGTTAAGTTCCATGTCTCTGCTTACATATTCCTTGGAGAATGCCTTACTGAGTAATGTAATTTTCAGCTGTTTTTTGAAAGTTTAATTACAATCACAGCTAGGTTACTAAGTATTTGTTTCTTTTCAAAGTAGCAAGGAGCATCAAACAACATGTCTCCAATCAATACCATTGTTCTTGTTCCTGCTGTAGATGGCAGTTACAGGTATTAACCTCTCCTAGGATTTGCTCCGTTGTTTGGTAATCAGCCTAGTTGTAAGTTACGTGGTTAGAAAAGATGAATTGGCATACACCCAAAATTGAAAAGTGAACACACATTCCTTTTACTGGCATAGCTTGACCTTCTTTTTTTTAGAATTGCTACTATCTGGGGAGTTGTATCAGCCTGTGCCAGTCTGCTGTCACTGATTCTTGGAGTGACAGTTTGGGTGGTGAATGGAAAGCATATGTAACTTTATTGTATATCAGCTAATACAGGAAAAGTAAAACATAACCACCTGCTTGGTTTTTAGGCTTAAAAGGTGAGAGACTGATTAATTTGATCTTTTTACTCAAAGCTGGATTTTTAGAAAGCCTTTACCATATCACTTTCATGATTAGTTGTGACACAGCACTGTCACCTTGGGCAACCAGTAAGTCCCTAAAAGGAATAAAGCTTGTAGCAGTCCATAGCAGCAAGCAGGCTTAGTCTACGGAATTAGGAATTAGCCTTTCTTAAATCCTTGAGTAGATGTTTGCACATCCTCCAGCAGAGCTGAAAGAACCTCTGTGTGCTAACAGCTATGGGGAATACTTTGATTTTAAACTAAACATTATCTTACTGTGTTTAATATACATCCAAAGGTATGGTGCTTTCTTCCAGGCTGACAAGGTAAGTGCTTTTCATTTTTCTATTTTAATGAAGATGGTGAGGTAAATTAATAGATTGGGTGCCACTGAGAAAAGAAATGTGGTCATCTTGTATGCCGTTGTTTTGAGCGGCCATTTGCTTGGGTCAAAGGTCTTTTGCAAAGCAGGATGCTGAAAAGGCTCCCTCTATCTTTAGTAAGATGAGCTCTGCTTGGGTTTTTCTCCCAGGTGTAGTTATCTCCATAGATATGTCTTCTGACACTTGACTTGAATTCATCCGAAGTAGCTTAAATCTGAGCTGTTCTTTTAGTACAATGACATTTTAGTATACTTGGAATATACTATTTAAACAAAGACATCATCTATCTTTCTTGTATTTAAGAGATGGATTTTTTTTTTATATCTTCAGAGTTATTAATGAAAGCAAAATGTTTTGCCATCTGAAATGTGCTTGAAGGTAAAGTACAAAGGTACATACATATCTTTTGATACGTATTTGGTAAGTGCTTTATCAAAATCCAGTTTTCTTTATACTCTTGTAGAATAAAACATTGTGGATACATAGAACAGTAAAAGAAATAGATGATGAATGAAAAATGGCAGATGCTGTAATGCAAAGATTTGAAATTAACCAGTATTATCTAATGGGTGTTATTTTTGTTGCACTGTCTTGATTATCTCTTCAGGCCTCCTTGGCAAAGGAATGCATTTCTGAACACTTGCAGTTCATCTCACTTTACCACCCACACTTATATGGTCGCACTTAGAGATGAACATGTAATAGAAGATCAAATCAGATCAATAAGTAGCTTTCTTTGTGTCCTTATTGATTATGGGACAGCTGAAACGGAGCTTGGTGGTGGGCTTAGTCACTAGCTGGGTCTTGAGTGGCTCAGATGAGAAACTGCCTGCACCTCATATTACTGAGTTGAGAGCTTGGGAGCTTTGCAGGACTGAATCAGAACACAGCCAGGAAGCACTGGTGAATATGGACAGGGCACATTTCTACTTGAAACTTTTTGTTATTTTGCTGCAGAACTCTTGCTTGATACAGTTTTTTGCTAGTAATACTGATTTGAATGAGATCAGTATGTGCCTTCGTCCTTAGATTGCACAAGTTTGAAAATTAAAAGTTCGAAAGTTAATTGTGGGCAAGCATAGTTCTTAGGAGAACCTATATTTAAAATGTAGGTTAAGCTATAGAAGCAAGAGTTGCACTGGTCAGGATAGGTATCTGCAAATGAAGTCAATCAGGGATATAGTCATCAGGAGTAATTGCATTTGTTCAGAGCTACAAATGGTTGATTTCAGTCTTATTCCCATTTAAAGCCAGTTGTCAGCCTTCCGGCACAACTAATTTAAAGCCTTTTGTGTCAAGCTCAGGCCAAGTTTTCATCTTAAAAATGCCAATGGTTCAAGTTGCCATATCACTGTATTTATTCCTTCTTCAGTTTGGTTTTTTTTTTTCATTCACAGTTACAACTAGATATGGCCTGATGAAATAGGCCTTTGGTGGTCAGTTTCCTGAATTTTATTAGAGAATAATAATTCTGTTAATGAAGTAAAAAAATATTACTGCCTTGAATGTGTTTTCTCCTTTTAATTCTAATATTTATACTGGAATCTTGTGGGAGTAATGGATAGTAAGAAGGCAATGTACACTTGTTTTCCCACTGGTTTTGATCAAAACCAAAACCAAAACCAAAACCCTTGAGCACGTGGAGGTATTGATTGAATTATTTTTGGTGTGATCCTGGAAAGCTAAGGCGTGGACCCTTTTGAGATGGTACTGTACAAACACAGAACAAAGAAGTGATTAAAGCCAGCACATGCAAAGAGCTAAATGAAGTCATTTGGCTCGATCTACTTCACAGGTATATAGCCATGTAATAACTGCATTATTTTGCCCTTTTGATTTGTGTTTTATCTGCTTATTTCCCACTAAAGCAAATGTAAAAATTCAGATCCAAATGTGCATATGTTGAGGATTACTTGGCTGCAGTGAAACGACGACAGTTTTCTAATCTAACAGTAGGCCTATCCTGCAGATACTGGAAAATAGTAGTTCATACCAAGTTCATTAAAGGTGGAATTCAGCCTACTGCTGAGAGCTGGCATAAAGCCATTCTATGCTTAACTCGCCCCTAAGTCCTAAAGTATGCACTGCTTTTGTTTCTGAACTGTGGTAAATTTTATGTGGAGAGTTCTAGTTCAGTTCCAGGCCCAGTTCAGACTGGGCCCAGGAAGCTGTAGTAATTGCGAAGGAAAAAAAAAGGGGGGAGAAAAGCAAAATGCCCTATTGCAAAAGGCAGTAATTCTCAGTGAACTAAAATTTCTTCTGGTAGTCAAGAAGTTTTCTTCATCTTCTATCAAATTAATCACAGACTTCATTCATTATTTATGAATTTGCTTTCAAAACACTACCTACTTATAGAATGTTTCTTGAAGAATTCATTTCACTCCTGTTGTCCTGTAAAACATGAAGATGAAATTTTTTGAGGACAGGTTGGGAAAGCTGCTTTAAATAGACTAAGAAGCAGGAATATGTATGTATGTCTGCACAAACACTAAGTGGATTATGTTAAAATTTTTGTTCAAACTTAATACTTTTATCCCTGTTAAGCCAGTAGCTCTTTAAAAATTGAGTTTCAGAATAGATCAGCGTGGTTAGGTAGCAATAGTGCGATGGTGACACACAGTTACTCTCCTCTGAAGGTACCTTGCTATTCTGGTGCTTCTGCAGTGGTGACTGTCCAGAGATTTGCACAGCCTGGTTTTTGGTCCTGCTTATACTATGCCTTCAGTAAAACAGGATCTTTGGTGTCACCTCAGCATCTTGGTTATTGTGTTTTGACAGGCACAACTGTTAGCTGTGTTATCTAGGGACTTTGGGCTGTGATTGTTTCCATAGATAGAAAAACAAAGCATCTGAGGAAACGACCAAAAAATGTTTTATTTATGCGGTAATTCCTCCAGTCCTTCTCTTTCAGTCAGATGTTGGTATTGTGATGAAAATTAAATAATCTGGAACACATTTTAATTAATAGAGGTGAAGTAGAGAAGGATATGTACAGAACGATTGTGAGCAGCTTGGACTGAGATGGCAGAATGGACAACTTCTAAAGATATGCAGACTGGTAAATACATTTTCTAGAGAAGTGAATACGTTTTCTAGAGAAGTGTGATGTATGCACCAGAAAGGAACTTCCTATGAGAAAGAAAATGCCCCTAGAGGCACCTTATTCCCCAGATGCAGATGGGCGAATGCTGTCACTCTTACTGACTGGACAAGTAGTAGTTTGATGGTACTCAGCACGGAACAAACACTCATTCTGTGTTTGTAATGAGTCTGATGACTGCTGTGCAAAGGGACTGGTGACAGGGCAGTGATGGGCTCTAGTACATTTACAGTTAGGCAGCTGCTGTATGCACTGGCAGATAAGCACGGTGGTTATTCTGTTACTTCACAGAGCTTCCTATTGCTTGCAGCCTGAATGGAATATTTCTCTGGCAGCCAGAGGAGGCTGTCCCGCTGCCTGCAAGGTGTCTTTGTACTGGGGTGCAGAACTTAACTTTCCTGAAGTTGCCTGTGCTGCTTTGCTCACACAAGAAGTTGACTGCTCAAATGTGAATTGGTAGAATCTGTAAGAGCCTTTTAGTATAACAGTACTCTGCTGACTTGACTCTGCTTTCTTTTTTCATCAATCACACAATATATTTTAGAAAGCTCTTCACAGAGGTTTTTCATTCTGGAGCCACTTTAAGGTCAGTGTTGCAGCGGTAAGAGTGCTGAACATTTATGTAGCTGCAGTATAGATAGTCTATTCCAGCAGACAGGCATTTTACACTCCTGAGTTTTTCCCAGCCTCAGCAAGTAAACATACAGTCTTAGCTGCAGTAAGATTAGTTTACTTTTGTAGGCTTAATCTATGGCATAGACTAATCTTGATGTGATCCTATTACTGCAGGGTCAGGTGGGATTGTAGTTTTTGGTAGTCTTGCTTTGCTCTTTCGACTCCTGCATGTGTGTTTTGGAGCAGTTTTTATTGGTATCTGAGACTTCATAGTCCAGAGAGAGACATCTAACTCATGTGATCTCCACTGAAAAATGTTAGGAGATTGCCTATGAAAGCGACAAAAAGTAAGTCCTTGCCCTGGTATGTATCCTCTTATCAATGTCACTTGCTGAAATTTTGGAAGTAGCAAAGAAAATCCACCATCACCTGTCACATCTGTGGAGATGGATATGACATGAGTTGGTCAGCTGGAATGTGTCACTATAACAAATGTTCCTAGCAGGAATGGAGAACCTTTAACTGATAGAGGTGGGAATTCTCTGAGAATAACTAGGGACCAGAAACACACTTAGAGGTGCTAAGCTCTGCCAGATGAGACCGTCTAGGAGATGCTGATTCATTGCTCACTACTGTGTGCCAGATTAGAGCTGTGTTTCCCGACTGCATCAACAGTGATAGATAAATTAAACTGAGATACAGAGAATTTTAAGTGCTAGAGTTATAATTCAGAGAAGATGCATCAATTCTGTTATATTTGTGTTTCTCCACCTTTGTTTTTTCTTAGTTCTGGTGCTGTGGCAACTCTGAAATGAAAGGTTTGGTTTGCATAGGCAACCCTTTTGAGTGTACACCCTTGGAAGTTCAGATGAGGTTCCCCTTTCTTTCTCTTTTGGGAAATTTCTTTAGTGTTGGTAAAGTACTTTTGAACATCTTGCAAAACTTTTGAACTCATTTCTGTGAAGAACTCTGAGCTTGTCAGTACAGCAGAGAATGTTCATGTAAAAATGCAGGGACTGTTTGCTCAAGCACTTAGCAAACAGTAATCATGCTTGCTTCTGTCCAAGAACTCCAAATGATTTTACAGAGATCAGGGAATTAGGAGTCTTTGCTTAGGTTTATATGGTTGCTTCCTTTGTTCAAATTGAGAAACCAAGGTATTCAAGATACGGAGTGACTTGCACATGGTCCCATAGGGAATCAGGGTCAGGAAGATTCTGTCTGATTCTCAGTTCCTTTCTTTACTTCTAAACCTATTCTACACTTCATGTTTACCTTGCAGGTAACTCATACTTCCTATTGTCTTATTCTTGCATCAAAATGTATGTGCACATTTCAAGGTCTTCTGTAGGTTACAGTTGCCATTATTACTAACTAGTCCAAATTTATGTATTTTATTTACTTTTCTCTTTAAAAAAGCAGTTTTCACAGTCAGAGCAACATGATTATGTACGGTACCAGCATGTTATGGTAACGAAAGGTTACTGGCCCATTAAATTCCTTTTCTTGAAGAGAGGTTTTTAACCTCTCCTGGACAATTTAATTGCAAATCAGAATGAACATTTCAGATATTTGACAGTTCCCACATGCTAAAATAATATCAAAGGAGTCTAATATTACACATTTTAATGCTTACATTTCTAAAGAAATGACAGCAAAATTCTCTTCTCCCCCTTCAAGAAGGTAGATGGTGCAGAATATCCACCAGATGGAGCTGGTGGCAGTGAAGAAAGTGTTACTGGTGAGTGAGCCCCAAATGCCAAATGATGGAGGTAAGAAGTATTTACCGTTGAAGATTATAAATGGAAATGGCACTAGTAACTATGTATTTGGAACTTCACAATGGAACTCATTGCTGTGAATAAGAGACCTGACACATTAACAAAGCATCTAAGGCATATGTCCTTTCCCCTTTTTAGAACTGATAGGAATTCAGTTATCTTCCAACAAGAAGCAGGTGTTTCCTCTATCTCAGGGATGATGGAGCACAGTAGGGAGCCTTGTTCCCTCACTCACTATGTTGAAAATGAGCAGAGTTCCAGTGCACTGCTGCTCATACCTTCTCTTTATTTCCAAGCAGGGAGTGGCCTTTTGTCACCAGCTATAGATGTTGTCTTGTGGTGGGAAGCAGAAACAAACTGCTTTCTTCCAGAGTTACAGGTTCATTCTTTCAGTTCTGAGGTCAGTGGAGTTTTCTGGGCTGCTGTCTAGTGGTGCAGGTTCAAGACTTCAGTGCTTGCTTCTCGTTAAATTATTCATTTTATTCACAGTCTAGTTCTTCATGTCTCTCTTTTTCTTCACTATCCTTTCATATCCTTCATTATTAGCTAGGTAAGAGACATTATTTCAGCCTTTTTTTCATTGCTGGTAAATACAGAAACGTATTTAACTAGCTTTGTTTGAGACCGTGGTATTGCATAGAAAAAAAAGTGGTGTACTGAGTACTGAAATAATGGGGTTTTTGCACAGTTAAAATTAAAAGGAAAGTTATTATTGTCATGAGATCCTATCCTCACTGAAATCTATGTGAAAACTCCTTTTGCTTTTAAGACAGAAACTGATTGCTGTCTATGTTTATATAATACACGTTAAAGTCACCTGGCATGAATCTCAGTTTCATTGGGGGACACCACCAGTGGCAGTGGTTTTTTTACTTCTGAAATCAGTCTTTTTGAATTTAGGATCTATGGTCACCTTGCTCAGACCCACATGGCCCCCACAGCATCTCTTCAGTCTGCCCAGCACAACAGACTCTTGGTGCTCCTGTCTCATTCCAGTTTGTTGTTGTAATAACAGGGCTAGCTTCATATACAGTGTATTATACTTAGATTGTATTGCCTAAAACTTACTTTCCATCTTAAGAGTCAAGTAACTTGACCATTAAAAACCTAAACTTCAATATCTTTGGAAAGCAAGGAAGCATTCTCATCTCCAACAAATAAGGGAACAGCGGAGGTACAGTAAAGGTGAATTACTTATTTATATCTGTGTTATGTAAAAAATACAAAGGACATCCAGGGATGACACATCACCTTCTTCTGTGGTTGAGTTTTTGTGTTTCCCTCCTCCACATATCACTGATGACAGTGTGGATTACCAGGAGAAAACCAGCCACAGCTCTTAGCCTGGCTGGATTGCATATTTCCTTAACCATTAACTGCACACATACTGGTAGTAGTGGATGTGCACTATGTCAAAGAGGAGTTAGATAATCTCTTCCATGAAAAGGATAATAGAGTCATACTTCATACATCACTATAATTTTCTTCTTGTGCTCTTTTTGGTTTTGATTGGGTTTTGGGTTTAGGTTTTTTTTCCATATATACTACCCAGCTAACTAATAACAGAAATCCAACTCATCATTTTATAGATAAGGAACAGTATAACTGGTTAAAGATTCAAGTGTTGATAAGAAACTAATTTTAATTGCTCAAGCTCAGACAGTTCCTGACCTAATTCTAAAAAATGCTGAGCAAGCAACATCTCCTGTAATAGTGAATGGGAGCTGCCACATTTCTTCAATTCAGATTCTTGTTTCCTCAAATGACTTTTCAAAAACTGAAGCAGATAAAGGCTCTTATCCAGTGTATAAGAATATCTATTCAATGGGCATTTGTGAGGATCTAGACCATGGTTAATAGATCATTTTGAAAATTCAGGCCTCAATGGCATATTCTATGCCGCATCCCATGTATAGTAATGTACTTCACATGCAAATTGGCCTACTTATATAATTAGAGAGCTAGAGACATCTTACTGCTATTCTCAACAAAATGGAGCTGAAAACAGGACATTTCTACTTAATTTTAGTTTAAAGCTGCTTTTTATTACATGCAAGACAAGAAGAGAGGAGACAGACAATTGCTAAATGACAAAGATTCTGGAATGGACAGACAGACAATGCTGAAGTACCACACAGTGGCCTTTAAGTGTGGAATAGACTAAATGGAACTTCATTTCTATTGATGTCACCTGCCAGTTTAATGCTGTCTGAGTTTTGTTGTGTAAACTGTTACATTTTTAATCCAAATGTGCTTTTCCCCAGGTTACCACAGGATTGCTTTAAGGATATGTAGTTTACAGAAAAAGAGGCCAACTTTCTTCAACCAGCAGACAACAGTTCCCAGTGACCCACAGAGTGCTGATTCTCATGGTAGGTATCTAGCACTGAACAGTATTCTGTCTGCACTTTGTTTCAGGGATAGAAACTCAGCTATCAATAACTGCTGAAGTACATAATGGCTATGACCTATAACTGAGATAAACCAGTAATGTACTGCAGTGTGTAACTGGTGTGAACTGTCAAAAGGAATTGAAGACATGGTGCTTCCTCTATTAGTTCTGTTGTTCACAAGAAGTTTTAAAGAAAGGTCTGTAAAAATGGTGTAAAATTCTCTCAGTGCTCTTCATTATTTGTGTTGCAGCTGTTAAGACATAAGAAAGATGACAGTCTCTGTATTGCAAAATCATAAAAGCTTCGATTTTTTTTTTTTTCACTTCAGAAATGCACTTTGCCTGAAAAAATGTCATGCTACAAACCATTCTGATTTCAGAAATGTTTAAATTTCTTCAGAACGTGAAAATGGAAAACTTTGCTATTTTTTATTTTCCCCTTGTCTTTAGGGACATAGAGCTTTGGATTTTTTTGTTTGACTGTTTGATTTCTGTTCCTCCTGATAACTCCATAAGATTGCCTATCTGCATTCATGTAAATAATAAGGCCAGAAATTGTAGTCCTGAATATAATGTGTAAAACCAGCTCTTTAATCTGCACCTAAACATCATCAACTGCCCAAAGAAGGAATAGTGGTTTGGAAGCTGGCTGGCACTTGTTGTAGTAGAGCTTGTGATAAAACCAATTGTTTGATGTTTGTATGGCATGAAAACACCCAGCCCCCACCAAACAATCAAACCCATAAACACAAAGCTTAACAAGTCCAGCTGAAATCAA
>JBCJKH010017793.1:5494-29693 GCA_039877255.1 Loriculus beryllinus
CAATAAACAGTTTCTATATTGTTTGTAAAAAGAACTCAAAACATAATTTTGACAGAAAAACCTCCAAGAGCATCTCTTGAATGCCACTCCATGGGAAGCTCTTGAGCAATACATCCCTTCAGATAAGGGATTTTAAAGAAATAGCGCACACGTGACAAGTTTGGAGATGTGACCCTCACAGAGAGGACAGGAAGTGCAACTAGTCTAACGTTTTTATTGTCTTTTGGTTTGGAGCGGTGTGAGGTGTGTACAGGGTTTAGCAAACCTCTTGGAGCCCCTGTGCCTGCCCTTTCATCCAGATGCTGCTATCTCCTGATACCCTGTAACTGAAAAGTTTCTCTTGCATCCCAGATCAGCATCTTCATGACCCATTTGTCTAATTACGGGAACGACCGCCTGGGCTTATACACCTTTGTCAACCTGGCCAACTTTGTTAAAAGCTCAACTAACCTGAACCTGCAGACACTGCCCCCCGTTCAGCTGGCTCAGAAGTACTTTGAGCTCTTTCCAGAGCAGACAGATCCTCTTTGGCAGGTAATGTCACATCTTTTTCCTCCATCAATTACAAGACACTTGTTGAAATAAGAATCTTTTCCTAAAAAAATAAAATAATTCCCCTTCACATTCAGGTACGTTATTTCTTCCTGCATGCTGCCTTAGACTATTTATGTATTCTTGAGACACCACTGCTTTTGAACACAGATGGATTAGCTTCCACTCTCCCTAACTCAGGCGTGGTAAAAGGCCCTAATTGCCACTTATGTGTGAGAAAGCTTCCCTTCCCATCATCCTTGTTTGTAGTTCTGCTGATGCATTGCCTTGTGTTCACTAATTGTGTTGAACTACCCATAAGATTCTCTCAGCCAGCCAGGTGTAAGAAATGTAGAGTCATTGGACCTCTCAATGGGAACACTAACACTGGATCACTGTAGCTACCAGGAGGATTTCCTACAGCCTGAAACCCCTTCAGTGGAACAGCAAGGAAAAGGGAGAGCCAGAGGGGTCAGCAGCAAACACATTCTGTTTAAGAATGAAGAGGGTTTCTGTATAGACTATATGTTTCAAATGTGATGCTTGTAACCTCCTTCAGCACTGTTAATTACTTAATCATTGTTACAGATGTCTGGCTTTTCTCTTATTCAGAATATGATATGCCAAACTGTGCTTTCAACTATGCAGGTATAAATCCAGAGTGACACCCTGGAGATCTGGGTAGTTATTCTGGGCTTATGCTAGCAAAAAGGAGCAGAAATTTTCCCTGTTATTTTTGGTCCAGATGCAAAAGAAGTCTAAATCTGTAATACTTCCACTGTCTTCAGTGGAGCAGCAGCAATTCAAATCAGTTAATTATTTTCTCCATTGTATTTTGTTAACTTTATTCACTAGCAAAATATATTTTCTATTACCAGCCGACACTATGCAAAACCAGTATGCATGTGATAACTGCTTTAAGAAGCAGTCAATCCTAACCTTTTCTGTGGCATCCTTTGTTCACACATTTTTACTTTGTAATTCATAGGTAGTAGGAAGATAAGGAGATGAATAATATCCCACATTTCTATTTTGTTCTTCCTTTTGGGTGTTTATGTAAATTAAAATTGGCACTAAGTCCCATATATCTGAAAGCATTTTGTTACCTAAGAAAGTAATGCCTTGAAGCTCTTCAGAGGTTTCCATTTTAACCTCAAATGAAAACTTGGTTAAATCAATCTTTTAATCCTTTTTTTCTTATTTTCTTTTTTTCTAATGAGGGAACTTAATCCTCAGTCATGCAAAACCATTACATACACATTGATTTTTACTCAAAGAGACCACCTAGGTGCCTACAAACTCTGAGTTTATGAAATCAGTCCAGCGAATGGAGAGAAGGAAATGCAGTAGTCTCACACGGTGTGGATTTTGACACCAATCCTTCCAGGATTTGCACAACTGTGTAGCCATACTGACTTCTCTGGGACCCCTGGAAGGGCTGGTCCTGGAAGATACCTGAGAGTTCAGTCCCTGTGTACCTGGATGCTCCCATGGATCAGTACCAGAGTGCTCAATATCTGCCACGAGTATACTCTTATGAGGAAATATGGGATTTTACTACTTAGTGTAAGGCTCTGGCACCAGTGCCTAGCACTTCCCACCTGCAAAGACATGCCAACATTTAGGATACCCCAGCATGATGTACACAACTGCCTTTTCTTCTTCAGAACCCGTGTGATGATAAACGACATAAGGATATTTGGTCCAGAGACAAAACTTGTGACCACCTACCCAAATTTCTGGTGATAGGACCCCAGAAAACAGGTAAGAAGTAATGAATTTGTAACCAAAGCTGGCCACCTAGTTTTGCATCTCTGTATTTGTGTCCTGTAAATTGAAACCAACTCCCTGCATTAGAAAGGGTTCACTCCCAATCCCTGTGGGATTCAGACAGTAGCTCCTTCATTGCCAACAGCCAGGGACAATGGTTTGCATAGTAAAATTGCACTCACCAGACATAACAAAACGCTGCTGTCATGCTACCCTGTGTTAGGATTGCTGTTAAATTCTTTGACAAATTATTTCAACACTGTTTAAAAACCTGACAATAAATGTACTTAACACCCTGCAGACCTCTGGGAGTCTCAGGGCATTATTTAAATTAAGCCACCAATTCCTTTCCCAAGATAGTGATTACTGTTGTGGACATACTACACAAAGAGGATGCTGAGGCAGGGAAATAATTGACTAATCTAAGATCATACAGAAATACTGTGACAGTGACAGAGACAGCAGCTTTTGATCCAAAGTCCAATGACAGCTTGCATAGCATGAAAACACTGAAGTGCAATTTTAAAGAGACATTCTCCAAAATCTTGTTTACCACCAATTTCCAGTTGTCTTTCTCAAACAAATAACAAATAAGTACTGTTACTGGGATTTGAAAGCATACTTGCCACCTACAGGCTTGGTAGGATTAAAACAGAGTTTTTATTCCTCAGTAGCAAACTCCCAGGACAAATGCATAGATGGCAAAAGGATGGTTCAGGGAACAACAAAAATGTAGTCCCACAGTTAATGCTTTTGAGAAGTTTTGTGCAACATGAATAGTTTGAAAACAAAGGTGTTCAGGCTTAATTGCCTCAGAGTTTTAAATACAGAGTCAAGCAAGCAATGCCTTCAGCAGCAATATCGGGCTTGTATCACAGAGCAGAATTCAGGGTTTGGAAATGACAAAAGCTCAAAAAGCAGAAGAGTCTGCACGTATTCCCCATTCCTCTGAAAGTGCCTTGTGCTTACACAGGCCTTTCATCAACAGGCAACCTCCTTTTAAAAGGTAATCCAATTTTCCTGTATCTCAACATGCATTGATTTAAAGTACTTTCTTGAACGAATAAAGTCAAAAGTGGGGATTTTTTTACTATTTCCTAATGGCATCTCTTTTTATTGTTGTAGGAACAACAGCCCTTTATTTATTTCTTCTGATGCATCCTTCCATTATCAGCAATCTTCCTAGTCCAAAAACTTTTGAAGAAGTTCAGTTCTTCAATGGAAACAACTACCACAAGGGAATTGACTGGTAAAAAGAATAACAAAATAGAAGCATTCATTATTAATACATGGTAAACCACAATGGAACAATTACAGAAGCATGTATGACATCGACATAATTACTGGATGAATTTGTTATGCTTGACGTTATCAAAAAAAAGAAACTAATTTGTAACAATGGGACTTTTAATCAAGTCCTTAATTTTGTTTCGATATCACAGTCACAATTTTCTTATTTTTTCATCAATGAACACAATAGACACCTCAGTTACGATGGCTGTCTTCATGCTGAATAGCAACTCTGTCTTTTCATAACGGTTTCTATACTGAATTATACTCTCTTTTTTTGAAAGTGGCTTTTCATGAAGTAACATTTGATTTGCCTCTCCTTGAGAAAAAACAAACACTGTAGAGCGTTTCAGCTGGTATTCCTATCACACTTTTAAATATTGCTTTCACTATTTATTTTTAAGAAAAGCATTTCTGTAAGGCTTTTTTTCCACAGGGAATAGCAGTTCTCATCCTTGTGTGAAAGCCTAAATGTAAAATAAGTACCACAACCCACAGGTTAATCTGGAGTGGTTTCCTTGCTGGCATACAGCATGGAGAGTGTGCAGAGTGAGCAGGCCTGACTGATATAAGCAGGCTGCGCTCCAGCCACAGCACCAGCTTCTCAGGTCAAGGTGGCACAAACAAGAAAGGGAAAGAGAAAGAAATGCTTGGTGTTTGTTGTTCCATACTACATAAAGAGGAAGTTCACCATGGCCATCCTACATTACATGTGTAATACACGTGGCGAAGAATTAGTGGCGATGGGGCAGGGTATGTCTATCCTCTGCAGCCCTGTGTAACACGTAGAGGAAGGGGCCAGCCTCTCGGAGACTCCTTCTGCCAGTTGTCACCAAAACTGGCCTGCAGGTTCCAAAGTCAGTGGGGTCCTGGGCCGAGGGTGAGCCCTGCATACTTTGTTTCCATAGAAAGGACAAAACACAGTGAGTCCCACCAAACCTGGAAGCCCCAGAGTGCTCAGTGAAATGAAAGGGACCCAAAAATACCTCCAGAAAAATTTCACCTTTTGCTTCATTTGAATGTTACACCCTCTCAGTTGAACCTTCTCTTCTACTTTTAATTCTAATCAGTTTTAAGTGGAAAAGACTATTCAAAGCCAAAATTCAAATTTTACATTCTGAAAATGTCTAAAAGGAAAGATTTGCTGGCTCCAAAATGAAGTATTTTAACAATGTTAAAATTAAATGGTTGACATTTTGAAGCTTTTCCCATTTTATTCTGCAGCTAAAACCAAACTCATTCCAAACTGGTGAAAGCTATCCTCTTGACACTGAACTTCTTAGCAAAAATCCCATCCATCGAAGGAAAAACCTAATTACCTGACTTCATGGAAGCTTTAATTATTACCAGTACCATGTAAGAGCCAAGATGTGTTCCTCCTATTCCAGCTCTGGAATGAGCTGAGAAATTCAACTTTGCTTCTTGAGCATTATGTCTGAAAACCCACCTTTTCACCTACAAGGAAATGGGAAGCAGAGAGCTATGACCCTTTTGTCATTTTTGCTAATTCTAACAAGTTCCTTTGCCTCCCAGGTACATGAATTTCTTCCCCACTCCTTCCAACACCACCACTGACCTCGTCTTCGAGAAAAGTGCCAACTACTTCCACTCTGAGGAAGCTCCTAAGCGAGCTGCTTCCCTCATCCCCAAGGCCAAGATCATCACCATCCTCATCGACCCATCTGATCGGGCATATTCCTGGTACCAGGTACGGACCTTGCCTTTGAGGAATCAGCAGCAGGGGATTATGGCCAACGTTTGTGGGAATTTGAACAACCTCATGAGCAAGAATTAGGGTTACCTAATTTGAACTCTGTAGAAGTGGAAGGATGCTGAGTGCCAGCTTTTGCAGTCGGCATCTGTGACACCGGTGTCATAAATGATGAAACTTCTCAGCACAGAGCTGCCACCAGCTGTAAACAAACAGTTTAATCTCAATTACAACTGACACTGCATGGAGGAAAAGCAGTGCGCCTCGCCTAGGGGAATACACAGGGGAAATGAGCATAGCCTAGCTAGAAAATCAGAGCTCTTCTCTTGATGCTGAGAATCTGGTACCTCATCCCTTATCATTATTATTATTGGTGGCAGCAGCAGTGGCTTGTGTTGTACCTTAGTTACTGGACTGTTCTTATCTCAACCCATGGGAGTTTCATTCTTTCAGTTCTCCTCCCCATCCCTCCAGGAGCAGGGAGGAGGAAGAAGTGGGGGGAGTGAGCAAGCAGCTGCGTGGTTCTGAGTTACCGGCAAGGCTTATACCACGCCACCAAGCCTATGTCTTTGCATAAGAAAGTCTATTCTACTTAAAAAACGTATTTGTAAAATATGGTGTAATCATGCAGATAAATGGCATATTGAAAGCAGAGTTAAAACAGACACAGATTATTGATGTTGCAATCAGCATAAAATACACCATTTCTGATACTGGTGTTATGAGTTCTGCAAGGAATAAAACATGGGCCTAGGGCTGCAGTCTGCACCATTTTTAATAGTTCACTTGCACCTTTACAACTGTCAATGTGAGAGATGCAAAGCAGTAAAAAATTGTGTCTATTTTGGCAAAATTTGGCTTCTCACCTCCCCTCCTGCTGTGTCAGCACAACCCTCCCAGCAGATCTTGGGAGGCTCATGGCTTCATCCTCAGCATCCTTGTGATACCTGCCTAATATCTCCCATTAGCACCAGCGATCCCATGAGGACCCTGCTGCCTTGAAATTCAATTTTTATGAAGTCATTACATCCAGCCAGTGGGCATCCTCGGAGATAAGGACCCTCCAGAAGAGATGCTTAACACCCGGCTGGTATGCTGTCCACATTGAACGATGGTTAACTCATTACCCTGCTTCACAGGTAATTTTCAACCTGTTATTTAACCAAGCTCATCAAAGTCCCAAAAATGAGCATGGCCTCATCACTGGAGGTGCTGGGATATTTACCACTGCAGCTCTGAGCTGATAGGAAATGCAGTTCTAACATGACCAAGCTATTTGGCAGAATTGTGTTGATTTTTCTGTCTTCTGATGAAAAAGATGCAACAGGAAAATGCTATGAACTGTGGCCAGATGGACCTGTTGGGGGACTTTGGGGATTCCTTCCAGCATCAGCCAAGGTTGACGAGGCTTCTGTGTCCCAAGAAACAAGCAGCTGCAGCATGAGACATTGTGGGAAGCTTTGACAAACTCATTTAGAAAATGGCAGGGCTTTAGAAATTTCATTCCACTTCCCACTCACTCCCTTTCATAAAAAATTCCACATTTGTTTGATCCTGATCTGGAATTAGCCTTTCTCAGTGTTAGAGCAGCAAAACCTTCTTTTGTCCCCATCTTCCTTCAGATGTCTTACTGAACCGTCTTTTGTTATCTTTCCCGTGAAAAAATATATGTAAACACATAGACCTAATGAATATTCCCATTACTAAAAATATTGTTTACAGATATAAACCTAAAGCAAAATTTTAGTACTACAAAATATGCACATGGGCACTCTTGAGCCATGTATGTTGTCCACAGCTCAGTTCATAAGTCTATCTACTATAAGAGGATGTTTGTAAAAGGGTGTTTAATGAGCGTAATGAACAAGCATCTCCAGAGATTACCTTATGTGGGACAGAATTTTGCTGAAAGGAGGTGGAACTGAGTGTTGCCTGTTTAGTCAGGGACCTGAAAATCCAAAAAGAAAATAGAAGCTTTGTCTTTTTGCAGTCCTCCCTTTTCCTATTATACAGTCTCAGCTTCTCAGAGGAGAAGCAGGCCAATCCCATTTCCAGGAGAAAGGAGAAAGTACTTCCTTCTTTCATCCCTGGCCTTTCTACTCCTTCATAACAGGGAAGCAGTACTGCCTAGAGCAGCAAAGGCTGTCCCCAGGCAGTATGGCCCTAGGAGTAGATAGGGTATGTCTCCTCATCTCCAACACAGACCAACTTCTTCCTCTGAAGGAGAAGGGGCTGTTCTGATGAACTCGGAGCATGCGAAGGATGTCAAACACCCCATGCCCTGTTACCTGTGCTCCTTCTTTGCCCTCACCCTGCTGCTGTCCCTCTCATGAAGATTTCTCTCCTTCTCTTCCAATGAAGAGTGACTGCAGCCCTCTTATTAAACATTCAGGGGCACACTGACATCTTCCTTGTAAAACTGGTAACCACTCATGTTTCATGGTTACAGTGATTAATTTTACAAGATGCACAACAAAATGCACTCATTCTCAATAAGATGCACAGAGAGAGCACTCACAGTGCTTACTAATGGGCCTCAGTAATGTGCATTCTCTTGGCCTGTGCACTCAAAACCTTAATAATTCATAATAAGCCTTCAAAATAAATATAAACTACATCTGCCCAAAATAGTTATTAGCAATACTGCGTGGTACTTCACAATACTTTTGATACCCTATCTGAACATTTGCTTGTGGAGGTCAATGTACCTTTATGCCACACTCCTCTTTAATTAAAAACAAAACAAAAAAAACCTTTGCTAACAATTTTGCAAACCTGCATGGCTGAGAGGCTGCTGGCAAGTTTTAAATAAATTGCCACAATATCACATTTGAACATGAAATTGAGTAGCTTGTGAACATTTTATTCTAAGACCATAGAATCATAGAATCATAGAATAGTTAGGGTTGGAAAGGACCTTAAGATCATCTAGTTCCAGCCCCTCTGCCATAGGCAGGGACACCTCACACTAAACCATGCCGTGCAAGGCTTCGTCCAACCTGGCCTTGAACACTGCTGATATACATGAGCTTTCTGTTACTTGCCTTCCGTGCCAGATTTCCTAAAGACACAATATAAATCTTAATCATAATTTTACATTCCTTCTTTATCTCCTTTTCTCAGAATTTTCTGAGACTCAGGATTGGCTTGTGAGATTTAACTGTTGCATTTGAACAATGTGCACACAGAGTTATAAAGTGCCCACCTATACAAATTCAACAGAATAAAGTATATCTAAAAGGAAGTTCATCTGTAATAAAACTGTACAGTCACATGCTAATTTAACCCCATGCTGTTAGCCTTAATCTTGGTTCTAAATAACTAGCATTTTTACCCCTACAGTTGCTTATTATTGATGGACAGCAGCTAAGAAGTGACCCAGCTACTGTGATGGATGAAGTGCAGAAGTTTCTTGGAGTCTCTCCTCATTATAATTACTCTGAAGCTCTAACGTGAGTCTGTTCCTTTACTTTCTGCCTTATGGGATCACGCTGTACATCCCCACTTGATCATTAATTACAATTAAACAAAACAAATCCATAACAACACTAATTCTGCAAAGCTTAGGGTTGTCTGTTTAACACCCCTCCAGTTTTCCCTTAACTTGTGCATATGTAACACATTACAGATTGATGACTGCATACATTCCCACATACAAACTCTACTTTGCAAAACATCCAGAACAAATACCTACACAATCTGCTGTATCAGATGCAGAATGAACATACAGATTGATGTAAAAACACATCTGCTAAGTTTTTGAGTGTCCCACCTGAGGCACCCAGTGCTTGTTTGCTATGGGTATCTGTTTTGCTTTCATCACTGGACCATTTAAAATGTACATTCTGCTGTGGTGAGCTGTGCACGTAAGAACTCAGCACACATTTGCACATCAGACTGTTGAACATTATGATAGCCTCCAGAACCTGAAGACCACCTAGGGTCAGGTGTGAAAAATTTGGCTTAAAGGTTGTTGCCATATTCTTGTTGGAGTCTAATGACAGACACTGGGTTAGAATTGCCCAGTATGAGAAGATTTGTCTGGTCATATAGTTTCTTGATAATTTCCTTTTAACGTGGAACAAATATATAATTTCCTAATACCATTTTCATATATGGAAAGCCCTTTGATTGACTTCCCACAGCCTTTGGTTCAAATCTAGCAAAGGCAGCTATGACAAGCCCGACCACATTTCTCACCCTCATCACCTGGAGGGCAAAGCTTTCCCCATGCAAGGGCCTGTGTGATGCTCTGACTCTTCTCAGTTCTCCAGAGGAAGGCAGAGTCTCTGCAGGGGTGGGAGGTGGGCTGAATTACTTTCTCCTCTCTTAAGCTGGTAGAAAATTTTAAGTAGCTTTTTCACTGAGCCTTTACATAGGAGGAGCATCATCCTATTACGGCCCAAAGTGCTGGGCTCAGAGAGCCCTGGAACATCCGTGTGCTGAGAAGCCTGGCACTGCACTAGAGGGTTTTGCCACATCAGTGTGCAAGCAGAAAGCATGAGCCTGCATGTGGGGTAGGAAATAGCAAAGCCTGTACCTTACCTTCCCTGAAGGCTGGTACCAGGAAAAGTGAGGGGAAAAGGAGACCACAGGCTTTCCAGCAACCCCACACAGCCTCCTCTTTGCTCATGATCATTTAATGTTTCTTCCACCAAGAGGGTTCTGGTCATTTATACAACAGGTTTAAAGAGAGAGCTGAGTGCTTGCTGGTCTTTGGGCACTAAGAATATTGCTCTGCCAAAATCTTTTTCTAAAGGAAAAATTTTAGATTTGACAATGTAATTTTTGAAGTCATTGCTTTCCAAAGCAGCTGAAATAGAGGAGGAGTTTGAGTACACAACTGAACTACTGATCTTTGAATAACTGCTGCCACACATCTGCAGTGCCTTCTGCTTGGGTTTTTAAATACACACCCGTGTACATATATCATCTTTTCTGTAACTAAATTAAAGCCAGCAGAGTCACACACCAGGAATAAACTTCGGCCTCCTATTTGTTTGGACAGGAAAAATGGATTGTAAACACAACTATAAAATTATGCAATCACTTTTTAGAGGCACCAAGAATGCAAATGTGCTGTGGGAGCACACACTTCTGTACAGATTTAGGACAGAAGTGAAAAATGCACTGAACAATGTAGTTGCTTTATGGTAGGACTGTCAAAGTAAAAAAGATTGCCTAGGATCGCTCCTTGTCATTACTGCCTAATAACTGTGCACCACAGATTTTTAAAGTTGGCACAAAGCAGCCTGAGGACCCAGACCTGCAAACACTGGGGAGCAACAAGTTCATCATCCTGAGTAATTATGTGAACGTCTTATAGGAGAGTAAAATCAACCCAGGCAGAAGGAAAGTACTAATCAGAGCCAGCGGAAGAAGGCAGCAGAGGGGAGACAGACAAAGCGCTCAGGCATCTGGAGAGAATTGTACATCATGTCAGGTTAGCAAGAGCCATAGCTGAGATGGGCAACTAGGTCACTGCTTCTTACACACACTGCTAAAGAGGACCTAGATTCAGACTAGACACAAGGAAGACATTCTTTACAATGAGGGTGGAAAGACACTGGCATAGGTTGCCCAGAGAAGCGGTAGGTGCCCCATCCCTGGGAGTGTTCCAGGTCAGGTTGGGTGCAGCTTTGAGCAACCTGGTCTAGCAGGTTTCCCTGGCTCATTGCAGCAAGGCTGGAACGAGATGCCTTTTAAATGTCCCTTCTAATCCATCTGTGATTCTATGATTCCATGGCCTGAGAGATTAGAGTAGTGAAAAGAAATTAAGGAAATAACTAATGTTGCAAGGCTTTTACATGCAAAGCCATCAGTAGATGTTAGGGTAACCCACAAAGTGCTAGGACGGGGAAACTAGTCAGTTGTCTGCATGAAGTTCCCACTATGGCACTGAAGAGATGTTCCCCACCTCTCCCCCACCCAACTCTTTTTCACAGGGAGTGATTGATAGCTTAAAACTTTAAAGTGTCCGAACTTAATGAACAGAAACCTAGGACAAAATGCCTTTTCCTCTAGCCTGGCTCCTCGCACCATGCTCTGGCCACAGAGACAGCTCCACATCCATCAGCTTCGCAGGGGAGATTTCCCTCGTTTTCTCTCCTGTGAAGGACAGGAAGGAAAGGAAAAGGCAGGATTAGAGGAGTGTGCTTAAGAAAATGTTTTCTCTTGGAGCACTGCAACTTTGGTAACCAGGCCTGCAGGAGAGGCTTCTGCTGGCTGCTTTAAAGAGCTCATTTGTAACTTTAGCCTTAAAACTATTTTCAAATAGATACTTCCATTGTGCCCAATTACATTTTCAGGGTTCTGAGAGTTTCACAATGCCTGAACGCATTGATTGAATTCAGCCCTAGCTGTCTTACCCTCTTTTCCTCTACCCAAATTCGTTCAATATGTTTCTTCTGAGGCAGAAATATTGTTCAGGGGACGGTTTTGCAGTTTTCCTTTCCCAGCACATTATATTGCTGCTTCTTTGGGGAAATTAGTGCAAGCCAGCTCAAGTACTTCACCATCCAACGAGCAGATGGAAAAGGCCAAGCAGAAATGAATTTATCATCAATATACCTATTTAATAAAGGATTTATTTATTTTTAATTGATACAGCTACTGAAAAAAATTAAGAAACAAGGGTCAGGCCTGCCATAAAAGGCTGGGCAAGAAAACATGTAGAAGGTTCACCCTTCTCCAGAAATCAGTTCACTTATGTACAGTGGCAAACTGCAGGTGCACCCATGTTGTATGGCTAGACCTAGGGCAAGAAAGTAGTCTGTAACTCATTAACACCCTGTTCCAGCCAATTTTACTTCATCCTTTTCAAACATCTGCTGAATAGCAGAAACCCAAACCTTGCCAATGTTTTATGCATGCTCCAAGTCCCGCAGCAATAAATTCAATACTTAACGCTGCATGTTGTTCATTCCTCAGTGAGCATGTGCTTTAAAGCCTTAATCTAAAATTCCTGTATCTTTGAATTTTAGACATCCAAATCGAATTGCGTATTTCAGATAAGACTGCTAAGACAGTGTTCATGCTCTAATGTCATCTTTGGAATGAAAATTGTATTTAGATCAAATGATATAGAACCACCAGCTTCTCAGGTGCAGCTAAATTATCACCAACCAAACCACAGTTCTTTCAGTAGACCTGAACACTGCTTACTTCACTCAAAAATCAACATAAAACATGCCAATATTATATTTCTCATCATGTGGTGGTCACACAATAAATTGAGTCTACAAGTAGAGTTGGGGACTGAGCCCATGCCTGTTGAAGCCAGCAAATAGATGCTTGCCCTTTTTAACCCCTCTCACCTTGAGAGTGCTGACCAATGACAGCATCAGCTCCAGCTGAAGGATGGACAGCTGTCCTTTAGCACCGCTGATGATGTCCTGAGAACACAGCACATCTAATTCCAGGGAAAGAGCTGATTAATCTTTTTCAGCAAAAAGTTCTTTTCAGGTGTCAGTTGATCAAAACCTCACCATCCCACAGGGATACATGGAACAGTTTGATACTAATAAAATCTCTGACCAAAACCAGACAACAAAATATGAGTCACAGTCTGGACTGGGGCTGTGTAAGATCCTTGAGGCTGAGGCTCAGGACCTTGACTGGCATCTTACAGATCAACACTTAAAACTTGTACCCTATATGCTGGACACAAAGAATAAAAACTAGCTAAACTAGCTAGTATAGGTAAAGCACAATGTGAAAAACCTCTGACCTTGAGCCACTTTTAAAGAAAATTTGGGGAAAGAAAAAAACCCAAATTCCTGGAGCTTTCACAAGACAGGAAAGCTGTTTCCCACTGTCCAAAAACACCACCCTCAGTATTTTCATCATCTAGAGAAATGTGGGCAGCAGCACTTGTTGGCTAACACTGAAGTCTTAGTAGCTGGATGATTCTTTTGTAGTGAGGCCTTTAAAAAATATAATCCTCTACAGGTTTGACCCTCAGAAAGGCTTTTGGTGCCAGTTACTGGAAGGAGGGAAAACAAAGTGCCTGGGAAAAAGCAAAGGTCGAAAATACCCACCAATGGACCAAGAGGTAAGGGGTTTGCAGAGGTTCAAGTTAACTTGTTTGAATGTTGACCTTCTGTTTGACTCCAAAACTGAGCCCGTCGCTGGGAGCAGTGCATAGGTCCTGGGTGGTTTTCCTTCTTTGACTGTTGTTTTCTCTTCTTTTTTCCTCATCCTCCTCAGTCTAGAGCATTTCTGTCAAGCTACTACAGAGACCACAACGTGGAGTTGTCCAAGCTGTTGCACAGGCTGGGGCAGCCCCTGCCCTCCTGGCTGAGACAGGAGCTGCAGAAGGTCAGGTAGCATGCAAGGGCAAGGGACCCGAATAAGGACGATTTGCTTCACCGTCGAACCCCTTGCTTCTCCAACTCACTTGTGATCATCAGTAGAGGACCTCATGAATAACACTCTTTCTATTAAAAAAAAATCCAAAACCCACAGAAGAATAACACCCACCCCACCCACTGACAGTGCTGACAGATACAAGCATCGACCCCTTTTGTCAGCTTTTGACAGATATGCACGTGCTGACAGATACAAGCATCGACCCCTTTTGTCAGCTTCCAGGAAATAATAGATGGCATTACTCTTTATCCAGACCAAGATTTGTGCATAGCTTAGTCCCTCTATACACCAGGAAGTACCAGAAACTGTGTGTAGGATGGATTGACTTCAGCGTACATGACAAACCGCAGTCTGTCAGGACCTGAGCAAAGGATGGGAACATCTCCCACTGGACTGTGAGGTTGGTCATCCACTGGGATTTTTCCATGTTTGCTTCTGCTGGGTTTAATCCCAACCCTGTAATTTTTCCTATCATTTTATGGGGAGATATTCAGCAGTTTGCAGTTGGGATCCCTAATAGTCCTGCCATATGTAGTGTCAATGCACCATCATTGCTTTCTCTACAGCAAAAGGTGGGCTAAATTCTCACCTAACCTGCTTTCCTGGGATTCCATTAATAACTGATGACAGTCTGTGTTCTTTCTTCTGTTGCTCTGGGATTTTTTTCCCCCCTTCACAAGAAGATATACCCCAATTTACTGGAGTTGTATGGGTGGTTGAGGTGCAAAGCAGCGAAGGGATGTCCTCCCAGATCTCATTGAAATCCATTGCCTGCCTCTTGGACAGGGCTGCTTTGCCACACAGAGGATTTTCATCACACCTGTTGGTTTCCTACAGCAGCTGTGACAAAGCTCTGAGATATGAGATCATATCAAATGTTCAGTTGCAATGCCAAGGGACTACTCAAAACACTCCAAAACCTTTTAAAGTCTAAGCAGGCCATGCAAGCAGTGTACTGAAAAATAATCTAATACCAACATCTTGTTTTCTATCTGGAAAGCTGTGGGTTTGCTCTGAAGCTCTCAAAGTAAAGTAAGCAATTAGGTTAGTCAGCTAGGGTCTCGGTCTGCAAGCTATTACAGAAAACAAACTTTAATGACCAAAGTGTATGTTAAGGGTTTGAAAAAGCCTACAGTCTGTTGAAGAATAAATGCTTTCTACAGACTTTAATGGAGTTGAAAGGACAAGCATATCCACTATATATATATATCACATATATGATGCATAATTTTTACGTCTGCATATCTACCTACAGTATCTCTAGATCAGACATATGCTTATACATATCAGCGTTTTGTGCCGATGAAAGGGTGGTTTACCAGAAATGAAGTATTAAGAACTGTGCATTTTTCCCAGATATGTGTGGGCAAGGTTGACAAGACTGGGCACAAGCTTGCTGGGAAATTTAAGTCTAGGGAACAAATACCATTTAGACATTTTAGCATTGTGACACTTTTTCTCAAGAATACTAAAGCTGGCAAAGCTTTGCTACATGTTCTTTATGCAGAACAAAGCAGAGCAGGTTTTAGTTTTCAGACTTCCCTGTCCTCCTAGGCATAAGCCATTTCAGGTGCTACAGAGGCTTTGTGCTTTCTCCTCTGCATGAACATGACCCCTAACTCTTAAGTCAGGAGACAGAACTGGAATTCAGCCTGGTGAAAGCTAGCCTCAGGGAGCACAAATCAGTGCAAATCACAGGCTGTCATATTCAAGCACATGTAAATGAATTAATTCCTGCTTCAAACCAGTTGATACATGTAGATATCCAACTTAACTTTTCCAAATTCCTAAATCGTGAGACTATCCACCAAGATAATGACACTTGCTTGTTCTGGATTGGCAAGTCTATTGCTTCCCACAGCTATCCTGCTGCCACCCATCACACTCCCAGCTCGACAGTGGCACCTCCTTCCTCCCGCAGTGTTTCCTCTCACCTGGCCTCCCTCACTTTCCTCCACCACTGCCCACCTCAACATGCCTGCCTGCTTCCTCCCTTCACACCATTCCAGTCCCTTTCTCAGTCCCAGCACAGTCTTGGTCCAGGTTCCTCTCCCATGTGAGGAGCTGGCGCTGCCTTCCTTGCTCTGTGGAGGAGGGGCTGAGGTGCAACCAGCACCAAGAACATTCACAAACATACAGGAAAGCCTCAAAGACAGTCTTACATTTCCTTTTAAATACTGATATGGGATTTATCTCACAAAATTGAGACATCTACTTTATTTTATAGGTGATGAAGGGAAATAGCACTTCTAGGGCATCGTTCATCTCATCACAAAGCAGGTTTCTTAAATGAGTGAGATTAATCTTGCTTCTTTCTCTCTATTGATTGTAAAAGGACAATAGGCAACTCATTCAGAGGAAGAGCTCAGCTGTGTAAGTCTAAAACTAGGTGATCTGAAAAGAAGATGGTGTTTGATCTCACAAATGAAAATGAGAAGGAGCTCTGAGGGTCTGAGGAAAGGTTTTGATTTTTATTTCCTGAAGTAATTTTCTAGTTCGTATATTTTGAGCAGGAGAACTCTTTAAAAAGAGCTGGGGCAAACCAAAATAAAAGGAAACTTGGAGGAGGGGGGAGGAGAAGGGGAAGGGGAAGGGGGCTTGGGCTGGCTTTTCTTTTTGTATTATTATTTTTGTTGCAAAGGGTGGGATGCCAGTTACATACGTGGTTGTAAAGTCACACTCTTAACTTTTAGCACTGATATTGTCAGAGGTGACTAGTCTGATGAGAGTTTTGGATAAGTAAAGCTTGGCCAGAGAAGAATAGCTAAATCAACCATTTGATAACATTTTAGCTGCTAAAATGCCTTAGAACTGGCTCATCATTAATTAAAAGATGACTTCATAACTTCTGGATAAAAATCTAAATAATCATGAAATTGGTTTCCGAAGTTTCTCAAGGAAATGAGACAAACACCATAAAATGTGGGAAATTACTTCTTGTTCTTGGCTTTTCATTTAAAAGAAAAATAATTAAGTGTTTCCATCTCTCAGCTCTGTAATAGCATCATGTCCTTAGAACACACTGGATATTTCTATACCACATTGTTATTTTTTCAGTTTGAATGGGCACCACGTTTCCGAGAGATCTCATGCTCCATTGAAAACCAACATTTGAATTGAGTTCATTATGTGTCATATAAAGATGAAATAACAGTATTTCAAAGTTTCATTCCTTCCACTTGTAATAGAACCCATCAACACAGAATTTCTCTGGACCACTCTTTTATAGAGGAGCCTTTGTGAACTCACTGTAAATGATCTCGATTTCTTTTATGCCTTTCATATTGCTGACCACGTAATTGCTGGGATTCTTAAAGACCAGAAAAACAAACGCAATAAAAATGAAACAGTTATTCATGGCAGGGGGCCTGTAGCTAGGAAAGATAATGCTGGCCTTTCTTTGCTATTCATAAGCTACAGGATTCGTCTCCACAATACCTCCATGGGATGCAGGCTGTAAATCAATGAGTTTTACTTCAAGGAGAGCTGCAGCTGCAGTTTGCTCCCATTCCCCTGGAATACAGGCTCCTGAAGAGGTTTGCAGGCACCTTGCCGCACTGAGGACCTGACCTACTGCCTGTGCAGATTGATGGGAGTCTATTAATTCTAGCAAATCACAGTGCCCTGGGTTCATCAGTAGCAGTCATTTTTCTCCTTCTTAGTAGCTGGTGCAGTGCTGTGGTTTTGACTTTCAACCTGGGAACAGCGCTGATAACACCAATGTTTTTAGTTGCTGCTCAGTAATGAAATTACCATACCCTGCAGGTCCCCCTCTGCTCCATCCTCTCTGACTATGAGAAAACCCTACAGGCCAGATAGAGGTGTCAGAGTCTATAGCAGCATATTTGATGATTAAAGGAGGACTGCAGCCCTCTGAAAGCCAAGTTTATATAATCAAGGTTGTCTTTGAGCAAGAAGCAATCAGAATGCAATCCAAAAACTTCTAATTATGCATTGACCTCTCAAGGTCAAAATAAAGTTGGTGGATTAACTGCTCATAGATGGTTTCTAATAAAACAAATTTTCTCTCTGATAGGGAATCAGACTGATGAGTGTCCCCAAAACAAATTAAGATGGTGGAATAGTAAATTCCTAGGGGAGGAAAATTTTGCGTAATCAAAGTGCTGATAGGTCCAGACTCTCTGATGTGATAATAAGGCGGTGGGGACGTGTCCTGAACACAGAGGCAGAAGCTGAATGTTTTCTCCTCTTCCTTCCCCCTCCTCCTCTACCTTCTTATTTGTGTTAAACTTTGAGCCAGTGTGGTGCATCTGAAAGGCACACAATGGGCAGAGCCCATGAGACAGGGAACATTATTCATCTCCAGAGCAACCGGTTGAGAATAAGTTAGATGTAGGGTGCTCTTTTCCCCTAAGCTGGGCCAACTTTAATTAGGCATCAAGTCATTTAGCTTCTATCAGTAGCAAATTATGTGTTTATAATGGGTTTCCAATTGATGTTTATAACTGTACTGTGAGCATGTGAAACTGGACTGTGTGAAAGAGGTACTACACAGGTATATAAATCAGGAGGGACCAGGTGTCTAGTTTTATTGTAGTTAAGTAAGATTAAGATCACTGCTGGTGTCAGAAGCTGTTGTTGCACTTGCAATTCAGCTTTCCCATGTTAGCTCTCTGATTGCAGTGCCAGGTCTCTCTTACTAGCAGGCGCTCTTTCCCTAAGAGTTGAAACATCATATGCTCACCTCACTATCTTTACCCTCATTGATATCAGATAATGCAATTTAGCTTCAACAGTTTAGTCTGTCTACCATTATTTAGTTCACATATCTCTGCATAAATCTACCAGGAATTGTTGTCTCAGAGACTTTTGTTTAAGTGTATGTTCTTGGGACAGGAATTTCCCTGTCAGACAACATTTCTTACATTCTTTTTATTTTTCCTTTCTTCCCTTCCAGTTTATCCATTTAGTGTGACTGCAAAGGTGTGGACCTGCCTATGGATTCAGTTCCTCGACCACTATCCCATCTAGAAAAGCTGCCAAAACTAAATAAGCATTTGCAAGCAATGCAGATTCTGAAGTATTCAGTGCTCCAGTGCCTGGATAACTTTTCTAAGACTTCTTGTAATTTCTGTACTATTTCAGTACAAAAGGTATCTTGATAGAGCTGAGGAAAAACTCCTCTGTCCTGCCCAAGCTCTTTGCCTTTTTTTTTTTCCTTTATCCTCCTATGTGACAACAGCAAATCCAGTTGAACAAGTATTTGGTGTTGAAGAGAAAGGAGATTAAAAGACATTTGAATCACACAAAGTATCTTTCTTGGGGGGGCAGGGATGGGGCAAGGGAAGGTGGGGTGGGACCATGAGGGAGGTCAAAGACTGTGTTTGCTAGAATTGTTTAAAATACTTGATGTGCACACACCTTACTATTGGTTCTTCTCGCTGCCGCAGAATAAATACTTCTGAAGGTGTCTTTATAGAGAGAGCTTTTCTTCTTTCCTCAAATCCTCTCTCTCATTTTCTGAGCCAAAATCTACTCTTCAGTAATCCCTGCCATATACTTCAAGTGGTGCACTAACTCAGCTTCTCCTGCCTCACCACCTCATAAGACTTTTACCCCTTCTCGACACAGCAGCTCCAATACCACAGGATTTACAGAACCAGCACTGGGAGTGCCATTGCCTGTGTTCTCTGCCTCCCTCCTCCTTCCATCTCCCAGGCAGGGAATATGAATTCAGGCAAGTCTGACATTCAGATGTTTGCTATGCTGCATAAGACACAGTTATGGGCCTGCCTTTCAAAACTGTGACACACCTTGAAGGTGGCTCAAACTATGCGCTCAGAATGATGAGATAGTGATTTCCCCTCTCCCCCCCCCAACCCCCAATACCATAATTCATCTACTTTTTACTGTAAAATATTCACTTGCTTCACAGATCTATGTCACAAACAGGTTAAATCATACCAGAGTCAAGGATTCTTAGTACAAACCTTACAGAATAGCAAATCATGCCTCACTAGAGCTTTTACCGTCAAGCAAATCAGAAGTGACACTACAGTATTTTAATGGCTTTGGCTTTTTTCTGGATGTGCTTGATGCTTTCAGACGAGGGAGACGTGGTAGGTAAAATTTTCAAAATATTTTAGGACTTAAAGTATGTTCCTAAAACTAACTAAATAAATAAAATCACTTGCAGGCCCTTAGAAATTGAAAAACAGTCAGCTTTCTACCATAATTATTTGGTATCAACGGGGTCAGACAGGCAATTTTAAAAGCCCTCACAGACATTTGCCTGTCTGCTGCTCTGGATCCCAAATGCCTTTATACATCTAAATTAGCAGATTACTGGAGAAAGAAAAAAAAAAAAAAAAGAAAAAAAACCCAAAATGCATTTTTATCCCCCTGTCTTGGCCACCTCATGCGTTTCTTTACTATTCCCTGAGTGGGAAGGAAGACATGAGAAAATGGCATCTGAAAGCTGCCAACAAACCTGAATGGGTTTTGCCTAAATCAGGAATCTTTCCGGGCTCCATCAAGCTTCATGCCTGAGTTGCTCAGTCAAAGAATAGTTGAGTTCTTACCAAAATTTACCAGCTCTATTAAGTTCATTAAGGTTTGCATGTTCCCTCCTAGCTTCTGTAATCAGTCTATTCTGCACTCCCAGCCCACTGGAGACCTGGAAGCACTAAATAAACTGAGCTCATCTGTTTGTGAAAAGGGTTTCTTCTACATGCAGTTTGTGAGAGGGGAGAAAGATTGATTTTTTTAAAGCATGTAAATATCCAAATTCCAGTTAGAAACTGATTTATAGAACTACAGAAGTGAATTCTACATGTAATTTATACTCTTGTTTGCATCAATGAAGAGTTAAAGACTTCCTAGGGAAACCAGATTGCTATTTGCATTTCAGTCAGGTGCAGCTGTTGGGTGGGGAGAAAACCATTTAAAATATCTAAATAAACCCGTATCTGCCACTTTGGGTTTACAAAGCTGTTTGTCCTGATACAGCTAACTGTAACCAAACATGGACTAGTTTCACAGTACTCCTATTTCTTTGGGAAAAGGAACGTGACACCTTGATGCACAGATCTGTTTTCATCACAGGAGGTCAACCAGCGTTATGAGCTGGAAGGTAGAATTGTCCTGGGTTTTTTCAGAGGTTATTTTCAGCCAGAGGAAGGTCAGCAGTGGGCGGAGTGGGATTCATTCATGTAAGATGCAATTCCATAAAGTCTACGGTGGTTGAAAAATCCGCTTTATAATTTGGGAGATAATTGCACGACATTCAACTGACTTTGTACTTGCTACTCTTCCAATGGTGGTGTATGCTGTGTGTCTTGCAGGACTTATCTGTAAGACATATTCCCTGTTGGGTAATTTAGCTTCCCCTCATAGAATGATCAAAACATATAGAAAGAGCTGGACATGTGAGCGGATGAGTTTCTACAGAACTTACTGTGAGGTAGATAACTTATTTACAGAATTTTTCTTCTTTTTTTCCCCCCACTGTGTTTGCTCAGCCAGAGAGTCATCTCAGTATTAATCTGCACACTCTCCAAAGACAGGCAATTCCCATTAGCATCAATGATGATTAAATATTCTTATGAAGGAGAGAATAAACCCAGCAAAGGAAATTGTTATTTCATAACACTGTAGTTGCACAGCACATTTTCCAGCAAAGCTTTGTGTAGCCACACCAAGTAAGCAAAGAAAAATTGTTCTGCAATATTAAGCATTTCAAATTTCATAGGCAATCTGTTTTAAAGAAAGGAAGAAGCAAAACCCACCTTTTGGGTACCCCATCATGACTAAGGATTGAAGGAACTCAGTGGTTTTATTGATACAAAACTCACCGTGCACTACGTAGCTGAAGAGATCCCATATCAAGACCTAAAGCCAAATTCTCTATTGCTCAGGTTCTGTGCTAGGCAGAAACCCAAGCCACACGTCTAAAACAGCACACCATGAACTCATGGTTGAGGAGGGCCTACATCCAGTGCACAGGCTATATGTGGCACCCTCTATCTCTATTCCCCCACAGTTCTCAGATATGAAAGTCACCAGAGCAGCTGCTGAACACTCATGTCAAAATCTACAGACTGAAGGTGGATCCCTGCTGCAAAGGGACCTCTAATCTGCCTACAGGATTGGGAAGGAGACTAAATCCTACCAGGTCCCTGAGTGTTATCATATCCACAAGTACATGAGATTTCTATACTGCACCCGGCAATAAAAAGGGCTATTAACTGAACCAAAGACTTTTTATATAGAAAAATAAAAATATGTATTGAAATAGTCTTCACTTACATTTATTTATTATACAGATATACAAGGCTCAAATTTCTTGTTTAAGGAGAAAGTTTTCGGTCTTAAATATTTGTGGTTTAGTGTCCTCCTGAAGGGCTTTCTTCCTTGCTATACTGTAGCCTGCTTCTCCCTCCGTTCCTTCCCCTCCTACCCACCCTCCTTGGGACTACTTCTCATCTTTAGGATCTATTATTTTACCTCTACATTTCAATACCAACTGCCTGCCTTTCTGTACTAATTTCTTCTGCTCCTACCTTTTAGGGGAAAAAAAAAAAGCAAATCTCCCAAGTAAGCATCATCTTTAGTTTCCTAAGCCATGCTTGCTTTAATTAAACATTCTAGTTAATTAAGACAATATGTTCTAGAAGCGTGCAGAGGCTTTCTACGTTATTGACACACTCTGTACCCTCTTCAGATGCCCAGCACCATTCAGTGAAGCTATTTGGTTATAAAGCCAGACAGAGCTGGATGGCACCCTGTGTAAATCTGCTACCATTAAGTTGAAAGCTGCAGTGAAATTATAAACTGTCATCTTAAGTAGGAAGAACATTTTTATGGATCCTGGTTCATCCTCTGCAGACTTCAGCTATTTCCAGTAACTGCCATACAGAACACACTAAAATTTGTCAGCTGCTTGGAAGAAGAGAGAATTGAGCCTGGAGACTTAATTCCCTTCGATCTTCTTTAAAGATATGATCCAATACTTAACGATAAAAAACACTGCCAACTTAAGAAGGTACAGAGGAGTAATCCAAAGCAACCAGCCCCTTTGCACAACACTAAACCTCATTTTTCCAAAGGTCAGAGGCACAGACAGGAAGCCACCTCTCTTCATTCCCCTCATGTTAGAAGAGCTGGCTGAAGAAGAAGTATTTCAAGGCTTGTCTGGATCACTCTAGGAAGCCATAGCGTAAGTGCTGTACCACAGACCATGTTGTTGTGGTCCTTCTAAAGCCAATTTCACAAGAAGCAAATTTCCTCCCCCCTGAGCTCCACGTGAGACAAGCTGAGATACAGAATTTTGACAGACGTGTTTTATGTCAGTGACATCGTGCTCCAGTGTTTTTGCTCTGGTGTGGAAAACATCTGTATTATGGAGAATTTTTATGAGCACAAGAGCCTGCTCAGCAGCTCAAGGCTTCATTAACAGATCCTAAATCACCATTTCTGTAGTGCTGCAGGGTTTTATTTCAGAATAGCTCTACATTTTCATAAACCCCAAGTACTTTTTCTGAAGTCTTCGCGCATTCACATGGCAGAACCATCCACTAACTAGGCAATGAGGTCGATTGTGCAATAAGAAAAAGCATCCAAAAAATCAGAGTCTCATGCTAACACCCACATGCTAATCACACACTGATCACTGCATCCACTCCAGCCCTCTGTGCACAGAGGTCAAGCAGTGATGCCGCTGGAAAAAGGGGCATCAATGCCACTGGAAAAAGGATCCAGTCACAGCACTCAATGAGAGAAAGCTATGCACATTCTCTGAACCCCAAACTCAAATGTCTTCATGCACAGAGGAACTCCAGAAGTGCTGCAGCTGGTTCTTTGTTCAAGCATCACAGTTGGATTTCACAGGCTGAGTCGGTAAGTGAGCTTAGGACAGAAGCGGAAGACAGAAACATGGGCCTGCCTGTGCTACCTCTGTGACAGTAAGTACACTGTTCTTTTGCAAAGGAAAAAGGAATTCCTGTCCTCCTGCACAAAGATCACTCCGCAGACATAAGCTCCAAGGGGAATTAACTGAAGCATTTACCCACAGCCCACTTTTTGCTTTCTAGTTCCACATCTTCCATAAGACAACGCTTGACAAAGTATTGGCTACTATAGTAGAAACACACTTTACAGACTTGTCTTTCCCATTGACATATTTAAATTTAATACTGGTACCTTAAACATTTTTATTTTACTCACTAAACAAGAATAATTCTGGACACTTAACACTGACACAGTGAAGACATTATAAAATTTGGTAATGCATAAACTATTTTCATAAATGCCCGGCCATTTACATCCATTTTCTTGGTTTTCATGGTTTTCTTCCCATGCAAAGTTATGCAGTCCTGCACCTTCAATTACAAAGCTTAGAGCCAGTTTAAAGTGGCTTGTCTGTCCACAGGCAATTAATTAGGGGACCTATAGGGATGCTGGGGAGGGACTCTTCATTAGGGACTGTAGTGACAGGACATGCAGAGGAGCACATGTAGAGGATCTTAGTCACTGGGACCTCTTTCTAGAGAGCGAGTCCAGCATTGA
>JBCJKH010017794.1:2743-14328 GCA_039877255.1 Loriculus beryllinus
GGCTCCGAGGGATCCCTCGCTTCACCTCGCCTCCCCCTTCTCCCTCCGCCTCACGCTCCGACCCAGCCCCGCTCGGCACCTCCTGCACTTGGCAACCGGGGCTGCGGGGCCAGGCCCAGCGCCGCGCCGCCTCAGCGCCCTCACACCCCTCCCCAGGTATCGCTCTCAGGGCTCGCACCTCGAGGGCCGTCCGGAGGCAGGAGCGCAGCAGCGAGCGGCCAAGGGCGCCTCTGTGCTCATGGCAACGAACGGACGAGGGGTGGGGACGGCGGGAAGTGGAACCGTTCGAAGCGTTCGATTCCCCGCGGGAGGCGGCAGGCCCCGCCAGGAGCCGCCGCCTGCTCGCCGAGCAAGGAACAACGCCGCTCCTGCCGCGGGACCTGAGGATCCCGGCCGCCCTCCCGCCGCCTCCGGTAGGCGGGGAACTAACGCCGAGTCCCCGCGCCGGCAGCAGGAGGAGAACGAGAAGGGAGAGGCAGGTGGCGTCGGGCACCGGCGGGACCTCGGCCGCTCGTGAAAGCGGGCGCATAGCGGCGGCAGCGCGCTAGCCATCGCCACCTCTTGCCGCGCCAGGAGGGGGCCGGTCCCGCCGGCCCAGGGTGTGGTGGCGGTGGCGGAGCTGGGTCCGTTCTCCGCATGCTGGGGTGAGCGCCACGCCCCGCTCGGGGGCCCCACCTCCGCCGGCTGCCCGCCATCCAGGAGGGCAGCGGCCGGGTGCCCGGGCAGCGCCCCGCTGGGCTGGGCTGATCTGATCCGAGCCCAGCCGGCTGCTCCCGCCGGCCGCTTTTCCTTCCTTTTCCCGGGCCGGCCCCTCCCCCCGGCCCATTGATTTCCAGGGAGGGAGACGCACGCGGCGCTGCCGGCTTTTGCCAGGCCGCCGCCAGGCCCGAGTCCGTCCCCCCCTCACCCCCCAACCCCATTACCTGGTTCGGCCCTTCTTGACTCGGCGCTGCCGGGTCCCCCTCGCCGCAAGCCCCCGCCTCAGCCCGGTCCGCTCCGCCTACAGTTACAGCCCGTCGGGGAACAATGACGTCCCTCCGCCGGCCTCTTGCATCCGGGGCCCGGCGCCGGCCGGGCAAGCGGGCGGGGGGAGGAAAGGAGGCGGTGGCGGCGGCGGGGGGGAGAAGCGAGCTCCTCCGGGTCACACGGGGACCAGCACCGCCCCTGTGCCGCTGCCGGGAGCCGCTAGAGGGGGCTCGGCGACCCCCGGTCAGGGCGAGAGGCCCGATGGCAGCGCGGTTAGGTGCTCCCGCGGGGAAGAGGAAGAGGTGCAGGCCTAGGTGCTCAGCCGGACGCTTGGTGGTTGATGCGTGGAGCCGCAGCCCTCCGCGCAGGTGAAGGGTCTTCGCCAGCCCCCCTTCGTAAGGGAGCGCTTTGTCTTCTCACAGCGAAGCTTCAGTACGAGCCCCTTCCTCGGCTGTAGCCTTTCCGCCCTTTTCTGCCTTTTAGGCTCTGTTTGCCCCTCACGGGTTTACTTCCCCAGCTAACGTTTTATTGCTCTGAGCTCAGAGAGGCGGGCGGGCCCCGCCGGCCGGAGCGAAGGCCGTGACCGCAGCGCCCGGCATGTGGAGGGGCGGATTCCCGCCCGGGGCCGCGGCTCCCCGCGTGCCGCCGCCCGCCATCGAGTTCCCTGAGGAGAGCCCGGAGCCGCACTTCGACGGTAAGCGGGGTTGGGTGCAGCAGGGCGGCCCCGTTTTCTGCGGGGAATGTGGGGAGCAGGGAGGTCCCCCCCTTCCTGTGGGTGACGGCTGGGCGCCCAGGTCCCCCCGGTTAGGAATGCAGGGCAGAACCACCGCCTTTCATCGTCTTGAGGAAGCGGCAGCAGCGGGGATGATGCAAGAGCGGGTAGGCCCCTGGTAGCGAGCCCCCTGCCCCGCAGCCAGGGCTCCCTCCTTCGGCGAGAGAGAACCTCGTCCTTTCCGTTAGCTCCTGAATGCGCTTGTAAGAATAAATTAGGTTCCTAATTAGTGTCTTAGCCTTCTAAGTGACTACTTGTGCGGTGCTTTTTCGTGAGCCGGGGCTGTGTTGAAGCAGTGTAGGTTGATGTGTGGTTTTGATGTGATTAGGGACATACTGAGACCTAAATTCATTCTTCTGACTGGCCTTTTCCAGAATCGGATGTGCCCGCGGAGCTTCGAGTTGCAAACGGGTCACAGAAGTTTGTGAATTTTACTTCGACGATCCAAAACCAGCTGCTGCTTGTGTCACTGCTGGAGCATCTCTGCCACATGTACACGCACAACCCTGTTCATTCGAGGTGTTTGTTCCGAAGTCAGTAAGAGTAGTACTTTCCCGTCTCTTAAACTGTCTTACTGCAATATATGCCAGATGTTTCTGTGTAGAATTACAGTGTAATATCAATAGAAGGCCGTAGGTCTCATCCTATTGGGCCAGGAGTAATTTGAAGAAGAGGATAAATACCCTGGATCAACTCAAATGGGATTGAGGATGTGTCTTGGTTTTGAAAATAATAACAGAATGTTGCTGTAGATGCAAGGATCAGACAGTTCTGTAGCAGCTAAATCATGTGAGTTGTGTCATGAGAAGGGTAGCAGGTAAATTATCTCTTAAATCTGATATAAAAACACAGAAGAGGAATTTAATAAAATGTTTATCAATAATGTATAATAATACAGCTACTAAGCTGTAGCATAGTAGTCTTCACTAAGTCTTTCAAAATTGCTCTCTGTGAAAATTAAGTGCCTTTAAAAGTTCTTTATTTTCCCATAAGGAATTATGATATAATTCAAAGAACTTGGATTTTGAGGTGTGAAGCATTTCTTTTGAAATGTGTCTTTTTGGGATGTGGGTTATCTTAGGTATTTTATTCACTTAGGCACATATTTAATGCGTTTGAGAAACAATCTCTGAGGTTTTTCTCCTATTGTATGTGACTGTAGAAAATAAAATCTGATACTTCTCATGTACTTAAAATGGAAGCCATTTATAGCATCCAGTAAGAACAGTGCAGGCAACTGTCAGTAATTTTGGTCTTGAAGTAAGATGTAGATATTTGGTCCTTGGTCTTAATGTTGTCTCTATCAAAACAAAAAATGCCAAGGAAAAATCTCCAAAAAACAACCCAACTAAATTTCCTTCTTTTGAGAGAGGAACAAAAGAATGCAAGCTGGGCATCTTCAAAAGTATGTAACTGCTTGGCTTCCTGGGGTAACTTCTATGGAAGATTACGTTTCTCCATTAGCACAGTTTAAACCAGTTTCCCAAGTGGAATAAACCTGATGAATAAAAGAAGAACATGCTGCAGTAATCTGTCTGTTTTGTGGTTTTGACTGGTATATTCATGTTGGCAACGATGGGGTTTTCCCATTTTTTTTCTGCTGTGCGTGACTGTTCATAAGGCTTGTGTAGCAACATTCCTGATTTGTCATAGGTTCATTTTCAATAAACTTTATCTCCTTTAAAAGATAAAGTAATATGCTGGGGGGTTTATATACTGGTACTAAAGAAGCATCTTAAAAAAACCTCTTAGAGGCGAGTTTATTTCAAGACCTTGGAACTCCTAAAACTTTCAAGGGCATTTTGTGGCATTTTTGCAGTTACACCAAGCTCCAGTGTTAGGTTTTTGCATGCCTTGGCATTGTTTTCTTCAAGCGAGAAAGATGTGGTGCTTGGGAGGGAGTGAGGGTGGGAGGGAGTGTGTGCACAAATGGGTGAGTTTGTGAATTAGAAAGTCTTGACAATTGCCACTTTTTATTACTAACATGTCCTTGTTATTGTAAATACACTTTGAATTTCTCTTTTCACTGGTCAAAATTTGTCCAGAGGTAACAAGTGGATGCTTGCATAATTTATCTGCTGAGATAAGGTAGGGGAGATGCAGTTGTGACTACAAAGGGCACGGCAAATAACTGTGTTATGCAAAGGGATTCCCACAGAGCAGCTCTGCTTCAGATTTAATTAGTTTTTCTTGCTAAGGGTATGGGAAACTGTATCAGGGTACGAGTGACTGTTCAGATTTTCAGATGCACTATCTTTCAAATAGAGTTTCTCATTTGCAAACCAACTGTTTACATGGTTTTACTGGCAGGCTGTATTTAATGTGACCTTTCTCTGTTCCTTTGTACAGTACTTCGTCAGGCTTTCACAAGAACAGGGTTACTCTCCCCATTTGCTTTCTGTGATGAATTTAGTACTGTAAGACTGCAGCATAATAGAGCCATTACTGAACTAATGAAAGCAGCTAATCGACAAATACTTAATGGGGTAAGCTTTGTTAAATTTCTTTAGCAACCTCTGCATTAAGGGATTAACACATCATTGCATCCAAGGAAGCTTTTGTTTAGGGACTCTTTTAGTGTTGGATTGGGTCTTTTTGATAATTATACAACATGGTATTCCCGTTGTACCTTCAGTCTTTGAGAAAACAAGGTTTGGTTCTATAGGTGCAAACCAAAGCTTTGGAAGCTAGCAATATTTTGTCCTTATTAAATAATAAGACTTTAAAAAAAAAGTTAAAAAATCCTTATAAGCACAAGTAAGGTGTTTTGAATATTGCTACATTTTTTTTTTTTTTCACAATGGACAGACATCCATTTTCACTTTTAACTGTTCCAGCTGATGATGTCAATATCCTTCTCTTTATATTGTGGAAAGCATAATTTGTATAGTGTTATGAGTTTCAGACTGAATCAGACCAGTTTGCCTATCTTGCTGCTTGAACTAAGCTGGTTAATTTTGTCTTAGACACATTTTAGAGCCCTCATTTTATCCTGTTTGCTAACAGAACTCTAAAAGGGCAGTAATCTCTCCAGCAGAGAGATGTTAGTAGATGACTAGTGGGATAATAATGCTTTCATTTGGTGAAGCTCTCTGCAGAATGTGAGTGGCTATCAGTAACACATTTTCTTTTCAGAATATGGGTGTAGTTTCTATTTTGATTAAGCTTTCTGTGCCGATGGCATGGTAGATGTTATTCTGTATGGCATGCGTTCATGTTGGATTTTGTTGTTTTACAGGAACTTGATAATGGAGATTCTCATGCAATTGGGTATGTATTCAAAACATTTAGAAATATTAAACTTAATTCCCCCCCTTAAAGAGCTCCATTCTGAATTAAATTAATACTGCATTTCATATTTTGGCTGTGAAACAATTTGAGAATTGCCCCAAACTCCCAAAATGACCTGGGGAAAATTCGTTCTTCAGCACAACTCTCAGAGTTAGTGCCACCCTTCAGGAAAACAAGATTTCTCAGGCATAAACATAAAGAAAGCATCTTAATACCTCTGTTAACATAGAGTGTGATTTGTAGCACATGTGTATGCCGTTGCAGTCTGCTGGTTTTCAGTATTCACTGAAACAGCAAATTGTGCAGCATGATGATGTTGAGGTATTTGCTGCTTATTTTCATAATGTGAATAGTATTTCTAGGTTGTGTACGCCTGTAGCCTATATAGTACCTTACCTGTAAGTTGTAACTTAGTTTAATGCAGCCTTTTTTTTGACTAGGGCAAAAGAAGTTCTCTTTGAAGCACAGTCTTCACGATACTTGAATGAATTTGATGAGATTGCGAGGCTAGGAAGAGGAGGATATGGTAAAGTATACAAGGTATTCTTTACCTTCTGTTTATAACTGATCAGTTTATGTCTACTTTTTCTTTGAAATGTAGACTTACTGTTTTTCTGTTTTTTGTTTTGCTGGGGTTTTATTTCTAATAGAAAATGAAAAATACTTATTTTCCAATAGAACAAGTACAAATCTGCACATGTGAAGGATGTTGGCATTTAATTTCAAAAGATGCTCAGTTGCGGTTTCTATTTTCTGTTTGTAGGAAGCAGGGTGTATCAGATGTTTTACTTCATGTGTTTTGATCCTTTTTAAGTGAATGAAAAATTCTCGTGTGAAGTAGTGTGATATATACTGACTTAAAAACCAGCCACAGGAACTGATTAGTCTGCACACCCCAGTGTTCCAGTTGTCGCTGCTTGAAAAAAAAGCAGCCTTAATATGAATGTAAACTGTCCAATCCAGTGTTGATTAATATTAAATACTTTAGCATATGGCTAGCCTATGGTTCCCCACATGGTATATGCCATGTGTGAATGTCACTTGTGGTCTCATGATTTACTGAGAACCTGTTTAAGCAGTTATCAGGACCTATTAGCATTTTATTATTGATGGAAAGATACCTGTAAAACCACATATTTCACAATGATTGGATTAGATGTTTGCAGTCCTGTAAGAAGGCAAGAGTATCCTTATGTTAGACAGCTGAGCCTAATCCCGGTTTCACTCTCTGATATGGGTTAGATGTTATATGAATGGAGTGCAGGTAAAGTTTTAGAAAATAATTGGTTCTAAAGGATTTAATAATTCATTAATCTAAACACATTAACAGCTGTTTTTTCCTTTTGCAATTGTTTTCAGGTTAGAAACAAGTTAGATGGTCAGTTCTATGCTGTCAAGAAAATTAGCATTAGGAAGGCTACAAGAAGAGATTGCATGAAGGTATACTTTTTCCTGTGTTTCATCTCTGGTTTAATTCCCTATCTGCTCTCGCTGATTCTAATAGAATTTAGTAATGCAGTTAGTATTTCCCAAAACATAAAAAAAGTTAATAATGGGTTTATGCATTCTGAGTTTCTATAGATTTGACACTATCAATACCTAGTAGAAAAAAGTAAATTAGAGGTATTTAAGTCCATTAAATCATAGTATCACAGAATTGTTAGAGTTGCAAAGGACCTTAAGATCACCACTTGAATTTGCCCATCTCTGCAGCTATGAAAATCCTAATTAGTTCTAAAGCTTCAAAATTTTCTCTATTGCTGTAACAATTTTATCTGTTCTTTCTCTGTCAGAAACTGTTGCTTTTTTGTTATTTTTTGGGTTTATTAAGTACTCAGAATAAAGAATGGTCATACTGTTTCTTTTTGGTCTTTTTAGGTGCTACGAGAAGTTAAAGTGCTGGCTGGGCTGCAGCATCCTAATATTGTAGGTTATCACACTGCTTGGATGGAACAAGTTCAAACACTGCATCCAAAAGGAAAGTGCAGCATATTGTGTCAATCTTGCTTGCATCCTGCTTATAATCTCTGTACTATTATTTCCAGGAGAGTATCACTTCTCTGATAAAATAACTATTTTTTTATCTTTAAAACAACAAAAAAATTCCCAAACTACAGGTGACCATCAGATCTTCTTATCCTTCTGTGCACTTCAGTCTCTTGCATAATAATTTACCTGTTAGTTAATGGTGAATTTGGAATTGTCAAAGTACTAGCTTCACTTCTGGTAATACATGAGAAGGATTTTAAAGTTGTGTGAAGTTCAGTGGAATGCAGTGAGAGCCTTTTAACACAAGAAGTAATGAGTTGACAAGGAGAAGAATGAATATTGAGGGATAAGCCACTTCAGATACTGGGGGAAAAGTGATGAATAGAATAAAAAGAATAAACACCCACAAATTTGCTACCATGTTTTAAAATCTTGGAGTTGTAGCAAAACTCGAGCAAGTCTCCCACTATGCCTCTCTTCCTATCTGTAAAAGAGTTTAGAAAAACTGAAACAACCTGGAAATAAATAAGAGGTGGGGAGTGGTGGAAATCCCTCTTATTTTGCTTTTCACAGGAGAGTTTTTCAATTTTGAGTTGCATATTATAGTCCTACAGTGACAGAGAAATCTGTTGGGGTTCTTTTGTGTGTATATATCAGCTACTGTCTGTAACTGGTGAGAATTTATCTGCATTTATGTTCATTTTACACCTTCTTCCCTGCCACTTTTTTTCTATTCATTTACTCTGTACTTGGCTCTTTCCACATGTCCTTTGGTCCCTTTGTAATCCTAATCTGTTGTTCCTTTCCTTTATTCTTTTCTGGAGTACCTCTAGCAGTTAAATCTTTTGATCCTCTTATGCTCTGTATGCCTTTATTGTCTTCCAAATCAATGACTTCATGATCAGCTATAAACACAAAAGAAAATGCATAGGAAGTTGTCAGTATGGTAATACAGACAAGACTTTCTAACTACTGATACTGAGAATCTTGAAGGATGCAACTTTTTAGTTGCTAGGAGTACTTCTCAAGTATGCAATGGTGATAAGTATGTAACTAGATCTGTAAGTTAGGTCCAGTGGTACTTAATGATTTTCCTTGGCTTAGAAGATTGGTATTTCATATTTTCTCTGTGCTAAAACAAACTGCTTTTTCACATCTCACATTTCACATACAATTTTAATGAAAACCATTTCCAAAATATTGTGTCAAAACAGCAGCATAGTGATGCAAAGGATGGTGTCTTGTGGAGTTGCTGTTTTAGCTATTACATACATGAGAAGCTATAACAACATAGTTTTGAACAGACTAACTTCTTAAAGGTTAAATCTAGGTGAATATCTAAGAGAGCCCAGTACAACCCTTCAATTGACCTCATACAACACATATTTTCATGTAAAGAAAAGCAAAAAAACCCATATGGTTGCTTCTTACTAGATTAACAAGCACCATTTGCAGCAGTAGAAATAGAAAAAAGAAATACCTGTAGGTAATGAAGTTAAATTCAGTAAGATGCTGTAGATTAAATATTAATTTATAGTAGTATTTTGTTTTTTAAAATACCGTATTTATCTTTTCATCCTGTAGATAAAACAATAATGGAGTTGCAGCCATTATGTTTGGAGCAAGAGAGTAGGAAGTAAGTATTATAAATCTCAATGATAGCATTTATTTGTCTTTAACATAAGACTTCTTTTAAAGTAATGTTAAGAGAGTACAGAATTCAACATAGATTTCACAAGTGCTTTTTGCTTCTAAAGTATTGCCAAAAAAAGTCTTAATTATCCTTGTCATTGTTTCTCTTCTTGTTGCATAAGCTGAAGAATACCACTGAATACTTCTACCTTCTTTGGATCTAGTTTCTGAGTGTCTGAATGTAGTACTGGGCTTTAAGCTTACTTCAGAAGTTCTGTGCCAGTCAGAAACACTGATTAGTTCTGTGGAATCTCACTATAGTGATGGGCTCTTCTGCTTCTCAGAAGTGTTAATTAGCCCTTTCAATAAGGAGATGGAGTCCTGTGAGAATTATAGCATAACTTCCTAAGCTAGAAGGAATGGAGTTGCATCATACTTCTGTCCAGTGAATGCTGTGACCTAGGACTGTATGTATATGTGAGCTGTCTGGGTCAGCTCTCAGAAATCCCCGCTGGGGGAAGGTATTAAAAAGGCTGGAGCCTGCACTGTCAATTAATGTAATCCTAAAGTTTTATATGGGGAAGCAGCCGAACTCTTACTCTGGAATGCAGTTTGCAACTGGAAAAAACACAAACCCAAAGAAAAAAAAACCAAAAACACAAAGAAAAAAAGCCCCAAACAATCAAAACCCAACACTTTTCGGAATGATGTGTCACAAATAGATGGGTAAAAACCATGTACATGTTTTGATTTCTCTCCATTTATTATTTTCAGTGATCGCTGTCACATTCAGAGTGTGGAAAGTGGTAGTTCCATTATCTTTGCCGACCTTACTTCTCAAGAAAAGAAGTCCTGTGACAGTACCAGTCTTGGAAGTCTGGGTAGTGAATCGTGTATGAATGATTCTACGAACAACAATAGTAAAGAGTGTATGAAACCAAATGAATGTGAATTATCCATAGAATTACAAGACTTTGTAAGTAGTGTTAGCAATAGATCAACTGATGTGAAAAATCATCCATCACTGATACCTCGTACTAGTCTGGAACAAGATGCTAGCACTGGAAGTAAATCCTGCACTGAAGAATGCTCAAAGAATCATGTAGCTGTCTGTGGAGAGTTTGAGGTAAATGCAGTTTTCATTAAATATACTTATCTGCTATCTACTTTAACCATGTTTGTAAAATAGAGTTTGGTAGATGGAGGAACGATTATAATGACAAATTAAAAAAAGAAATAAAAAATACTGTGATTAGAGTCAGGAATACAGACAGCTTTTATTTAAATGGGTAACACTATTACAAGGAAGCTGACCAGAAGAGTTGGCAGAACTCAGCATACAAGAAAGTTATCATCATTTTGGGTCCTTTCAAAGTACCTACATGAATAAAAAGTACTACTGCATAAAAAAAACCCAGTCCATAATTGCACTTGAAAATCCTCAGCCTTCAGTAACCATGGCTAATTCAGATAGTATTCATGAAAGTGTGTAGGTATGTCGTGGGGTGCCTGTATAGCATAGGATTCCACATGGAAAAGAGAAAAGCAGATGGGGGCATGGAATCACCACTCTGCCTATGCTTCTAAAACTTAGTTGGCATTCATACCACTGAAATGTCTTGCATAACACAACCAGCTCTGGAATGCTCCAAGCTTTTGATACCATTTGGAGTTCCCTCTTGCAACAAGTCCAAGATTTTAAAGGTGTTTGCTTGAATTGTCCAGGATATCAAATGAGCTAGTACATTATCAGAAACTGAGTATGAAATTACATACTCATATTAATAAATCAGATGTTTGGACTAGATGACCTTAAAGGTTTTTCCAACCTAAATGGTTCTATGATTCTATGAAATTCCACATTGAGATGAATTTTTTTTCTAATTTATATTAATTTACACTGTTTTCATAAGCCAGAATGGAACTCTCTTCAGTGTGTCTAGAAGCTTTAAACTCTAATTTGAATATTAAGATATGTAGCTGGCTGTTCTGTTAGTTTTCATCATAACAATTGTTAACATTTGAGAACAAGCAAAAAAGAAAAAAACACCCCAAAACTAGTGTTGTTGCATGTGCTTCTTGAATGCAGTAGATTAGTAATACTGTATTTGATGTTATTTTGGTATCTGACTGGGTTTTTTTAGCTTAATGAACAAATTATGGTTTTATTAGCTTTAAAGAAAAATAAGGAAATACTGTTTATGTTAAAGTGGCAACATCATAGGCTATTTATTTTTCTGTTAGGTGGAGTATCGTTTGATGCTTCATATACAAATGCAGCTGTGTGAAATATCTTTGTGGGATTGGATTTTTGACCGCAATAAAAGATGCAACGAGAAAACAGAGGAAATGTCCAGTAAGAAGTCTTAAAAATTTTCTGACTCATTATGAAGCAAGTATTTCATCTTTCCTAATTAGAAGTCTACTTGCCTGATTTTGGTTTACTTCAGCAGCTTGTAATACGGATCTTCTTCATTAGATAAATAGAATCATCATTCTATTCTTTATTCATTTCATCAGCTAGCAGCTAGTATTGAATCTTTTTATGATGTTGGTAAAGAGATTTAAGTTCATGGGTTTTAGACAGCTCTTCAGAAAAGAATGAATGTATGCCTGAGGCATAGTTGTTACCTGGAGAGATCTCTGCCTGGGCAATGCTACTTATTTGGAATAGTTTTTTTATTGGCAGGATCTGCTTTTTTTCAGAAAGCTGTTTAAATAATTGAAATTTTGCTTTGGTAGTAGTCTTGCTGGTACAAAATAGAACTCCTTGCAGGCTAGTTTATCTGCTGTGGAAAATAGGACTACATCTTCTGTTCCAGACAGATTACAAGAAAAATAAAAGTTTATTCTTAAGAATCAGAACTCCTACATAGGCTGATTTGTCATTGGTCTAAAGCATGTAGTATTTACCTTGCTGGAATGGCCAGAGGAG
>JBCJKH010017794.1:14400-25502 GCA_039877255.1 Loriculus beryllinus
CATGCGAGGAGCGAGAGCTATACGGGTAGCACCGTTTTAAAGCTCGCATGGTACTGCATGTGTCCAGCATTAGATTTGATTAATGTTTAATCTTAGTTTTAATCACTATTAAGATAAATCTGTTTTTCTCTTTAGTCATGGATGCCAGCTATCAACTGACATCTGCTAATCTTTCCTGTAATCATAGTCTTTTAGCATAAATAAGCTAAAAGATGATGGTCCTGGTCAGGGAATGACAGAATTACTAGGGCATTTGACCTAGTAGGATAGCACAACAGGAGAAGAATTAGGATCCAAAAAGGAAGGCTGCAAATTGATACCGATACAGAAAACATGTTGTTACGTAAATTAATATGATTTCATCTGGAATTGTATTTTTCATTCTAATTCAGTACTTCCATCTAAGTAAAGAAGTTTTAAATTCATTATCAAGTAACTGTCTGATGGAGTTTGGAAGAATCTTTTCAGGCAGACACATATTCATGACCCCTGAATTTTTCTTTTTGGAATTTGGCAGTTAGTGACTCTTTGCTGTTTCAAAAACAGTATCTTAGGAGAAATATGGGAAATTCCATTTATAAATTTTGCTCATTCTGTTAAAAATTTCTTCCATGTCATAAGTAGAATTCAACAAGACAAATCATCGTAAGCTTCAATAGCTCATTAAAATTAGCTGAAATAATTTAGATTTTAAATTGTTTTAAGGTCCATACCATCTCGTGGATGTCCACTGGACAATGAAAATTTTTCAGGAGTTATTAGAAGGAGTATGCTATATCCACAGCATGGGAGTGATGCATCGAGACATTAAAGTAAGTTCATCGAATGAACTAATTACACTTCAGGTACCTACATGAGGTACTTACTTACTTGAGATAACTTACATTATGGGAGAATGAAAGCAGATTTATAGCTAAATTTGAGATGACCTGAGCTTTTAAGAGTTTAGCTGTCTTATGTATAGAGAAATACATTGTCTCCTCTACACCTGTATTATACTTCCATTAAGCATTGTGCTCAATTACCTTGACTTAAAGTGAATTATGATTACGCTCTGGAAATGTTTTCTTCTTTGTGGAGCCATTTCCTTGTTCTAAACAGGGATGCTCAGATTGGTTTGGGTTTGTCTTGGTCTTTCCTTAACCAGCGTAGGACCTAAATTTCCTAATTACATAAAATAAATTATTTTAGGTAATTATAAAAATAAGCCAAGCCCAGTGGCTACACCTCAGTTAGCTGTGTATCAGCTTTGGAAAATATGTTCAAGTTATAGTTGCAAATAATTGCTGTCTTTCAAAATGGTTGTTATTTTCCTTAAGGGACTGAAATTGTAGGTGATGTTAGTGACTGAATGAAAAGTTTTGGTTTCATTCCAATTAAAAATAATGAAGAGCAGACTTAAAATAGTAACACTCTGAATGATTAGAATAGCATGCCGTTTATATATTCCTGTGAAGTGTTTTTGGAACTCCAGTCATAAGAATAGTTTTGACTTAAATGTGAAGCATAAGTAGATGGATTTTGCTTAATCTGACTCGAATAGCAAGGACATGAATGTGTATTTTCCTACTCTGCTTCCTAGAGGTTCTCTGCATCTGGTACAGTAACTCTATAAGGAAATGAGTGTAAAGATCATCTTGATTATTAAAACTCCATGTGTGGAAACTTGGAACTACTTGAAAACACACAGTGTTCACTCTGGATTAATTTTATTGTTTCTGCCAGCTCTTTCAGGATCAACTGTTTTTTGGTTTTCCTGTTAAGCATCATCATAGCCTTATTGTCCAAGTCCTGGTAGTTGTATAAAGAATTCCATAGTAGGAGCTTGTTTTTGAGGCCATGCTTATTGTTTTCACCACACATTCTTCTAAAGGTGATTTTACAGACGTCTTGCAGAAACAGTATTTTCTGTGATAATGTTACAAGGAAGTCTTTCAGCATTTGAAATTTTGAGAACAGAAGTCCAGTGAGTGGGTGGCCTTGATTATCTCTTTACTTCACTGGAAATGATAAGCCTAGCAACTTGTTCAGCACTGCTATATCTTTTAAATTTGATCTGCATTGAAGAAATGAAGAGTGGAAATTGCCCATCTCTGATGCAATGTTCATGCCTGCTTTATACTCTTAACAGGACTATTTCCTTTCTTGCCACCTGAGCAGGCTTCATGAAGAGCTTTTTGTCCTTTATGATCTTGGGTGTTTACGTTAGCTCCATTATTTAACGGTAAAGATACGTGGTATGCGTTGACATCTAAAATTCTGCTTATGCTGTACACACTGCAACATGAAGGGCAGTTCTTCCACAGGTTGGACTGGCAAAGTTAATGTTTGTTCCAGAGGTGATTAAAGTTGCTGTCATCTCTGTGTTTAGTGACCCTGCGGCTATGTGAAGAGGTGTCTAGCCAGACTTGTCACTGTCCTTTAAGTTAACAATAACAAGTGGATGTAGGTGGAAAAGCATCATCAGACTGTTGGCCTAAACATAGAAGACAGATAATTACTGATTTTCAGGATTTATCTGATGTTTTTACATTTTGCAAGAAACAGAGACACATTTCTGTATTGTGCTCTGAGGCTGGATGTGAACCAAGTATGAGTTGCCATGACCTAACGGAAGTTTGGTCATTAACTTACATTTGTTAACCACAGCTTGTGCCCAGCAGGAATGCATAAGACGTTGTTAATGCCTTCAGTTCTTTTATTTCCTAATTTTATAGCATGAGGAGTGAGTCATCATAGTTGCGCTTCAGGTCAGTGAAGTTCCTGGAAGTGCAAGCAAGCAGAAGTTTCATCTCATTTGTACATACAGACATAATCTGGGAGTGCTTGAGCCTCTGGATTATAAAACTGTAGAATGGTTTGGGTTAGAAGGGACCATAAAACCATCTAGTTTCACACACCCCTACCATGCACAGATACCTTCCCACTAGATCAGGTTGCTTCAAGCCCCATCCAACCTGGCTTTGAACACTGCCAGGGATGGGGCAGCCACAACTTCTCTTGGGCAACCTATGCCAGTGTCAGTAAAAAATGTCATCTCTATATCCAATCTAAATCTACCCTCTTCAGTTTAAAACTGTTGCCCCTTATCCTGTCACTACTGACCCTGGTAAAAAGTCTCCCTGCTTTTTTGTAATCCCCCATTATATATTGAAAGGTCACAGTAAGGCCTCCCTGGAACCTTCTGCTCCCCAGGCTGAACAAGCCCAGCTCTCTCAGCCTGTCTATACAGCAGAGGTGCTCCAGCCCTCTGAGCATCCCCGTGGCCTCCTCTGGACTTGCTCCAACAGCTCCACACCCTCCTTATGTTGGGGTCCCCAGAGCTGGATGCACTTCTCCAGGTGGGGTCTCACACAAGCAGTAGAGGGGGAGAATCCTCTCCCTTGCCCTGCTGGTCACACTGCTGGAGATGCAGCCCAGGACATGGTTGGTTTTGGGGCTCCAAGTGCATACTGCCAGGTTATAGCCAAATTTTCATCTGTCAGTGCCACCAAGTCCTTTTGGGCTGTTTGCAGTGTTAAGAAGTATATTCAACAGTCACTGGTGATTTTTTGTCTGAGTTGAGATATGCTACTTTTGGTTTATATTGAGCAAGAAAAAATTCACGTGCAAAATTAAGAGATGTGATTCTGCCGTATGTTGCATTAAGTCAGGTATGCTATCGTTTGGGGAAGCAAATTTCCCGTTTGCTGCTGGGAGAAAAAACCCCCCAAACCTTATATTTCCACTAAAGCTATTTTCTGGTTTGCTTTTCTTCCTTTTTTCTAAATCCTTCATATGTGTTTATTCTGCCTAAATGGTGTTGCCGACACATAACTTGGTATCAGCTATGACTTTTTTCCCCTCTCTCACTAATGAGAGTGTTAATTATGCCTGTGAAACACTGGATTTTCTAGTCTTGAAACAGCTGAAATTTCATACTTACTTATACAGATATATTTATAGATTTTACACTGTCTCGTTTCGTAGCCCAGAAATATCTTTCTACATGGATCAGATCATCATGTAAAAATAGGAGACTTTGGATTAGCCTGCAAAGACCTTCTTTGGGATCATGCAGACCAGTGGTTTAAGACAGAAAGGAAAAATGGTAAGAGAAAAAAGCTTAATGGGTTTCGGTGATTAAGTTTCTATGATATTAAAACCATCAAATATCAAATTCTGAACTGAAATGGTAACAAGGTAACACTTGGCTGAGAAGTGTAAATTGCCTTTTTAAAGGACTGATGCATACTTCAGGAGTGGGGACCTGCCTCTATGCCTCACCGGAACAATTGCAGGGATCTCACTATGATTTCAAGGTAGGAAGTAGTAGTATTTTTTTTTTCTATTAACACATGAAGGTGATTGGAATAAGACAAGTCTTTCAGTAGGTAAATATATGACTCCTACTGTTTCTCCTAATGTTTTTTGCAGAAACATGGCAAAAATAATTTGTTTCTAAGATTTTCTTAAGGAATGTACAGATTTGAATTTGTGTTCTGTCAGTACAGTAGTGTCCTTATACTTTTCCTATTATCAGGAAACTTTATTGTAATTAAATGTTTTCATACTGTGATTTTCTTAATGAGAAAAAGAAATCCACTAAGTAATTAAAAATAGAAGTTATACCAGACTTTTTCTTTACTCCATTACCAGTCAGACATGTACAGCATAGGTGTTATCCTGCTAGAACTCTTCCAGCCATTTGGAACAGAAATGGAAAGAACAGAAGTTCTTACATGTTTACGGAATGGCCAAATTCCTCATACTTTCTGTAAGAAATGGCCTATTCAAGCCAAATACGTTAAACTCCTCACCAGTCAGAATGCTACAGAAAGACCAACAGCTGCTCAGCTCCGTGAAAGTGAACTATTTCATACCACGGAACATGTAAGTTATGTCAATAACCTCAACCTTTATGGGATAAAGAAATATAAGAAGAAAATGGCTTTTGTTTTCCTGTATTATCAAGGTTTTTTGGTTTGTTTGTACCTTAAGAGCATTGTGTGATTTTTTTTCCAGTTACGGTATTTATGCCACTGTATTAATGTTTCTGGTGTCTTTGCAATGAAATAAATGAAGACTGGGCTGTTGATTTTGAGATATTTTTATAGGTCAGAAAAGGTTTTGAAGCTTTTCGACAGCTCTGCAGAATCTTTTTATAATTTCCCTTGTCACGCTTTTTTGTTTGTGGATTAAGTTGTAGTATCAAATATGCAGAATAGCATCTATAAATGAAGTAAACTGATTCTCATTTTCAGGTTATTTCTAGCCTACAACAGAAGGTGAGACAGCAAGAGGAAGAAATAGAGAAACTGAGAGAGAGAATAAGACTGCTTTCAGAAGAACAAAATGAACAACATATGGAACTAGGTTCCCCTGTTTAAGTATGGGAAGAACCTCTATTGCATGCTAAGTTATATAAAATGTTCCTTTTTTTACATAAATACGTTTCAACTCATTTTGATTCTCCTGTCTGTTCTTTAAAGGTATTCATCTTTTTGTCTTAGTTCAGGTCTCCAGTCAGCAGAAAGTGCTTATGTTGCACTGAGCCTCAGGACAGCTTAACTTGTGTAAATAAGGTTACAGGGGAAAAGATAACAAAAAATTAAAAGTGCAGCATGTATTTGCTAAGACTTACACATTGCACATAACTTACAATCACTGACAAATACACGTGTCATGCAGGAGTTAGTAAAAAGGAAGGTCAACACCCAGAAGTTAGCTGTAATGTTTTTATTGATTTTAGAATTCTTTCCAACTGTAGTACTCGAATACATCTCAGAAAGGATTCAAACCACTACAGCAGGCATGAGGGGGAATAAGATTAAAATTACACCATTATGAAGAGTACAGGCTTACTTGAGTAGCTTCAGAACAGAGCTGAAAGGTGCCAAGTTCTCACACGACTTCATCCATTTTTGCACATTGGCGGGGGCAGCATTGGCACTACCCGTTTGCTGAAGCACAGACCACGCAACAATGTCTGCTACGGTGAGTTCGTTTCCCACCAGCCACACTGCCTTGCCCAGGGCAGCATTCATAGAGCGCAAGACTGCTCCTTTTTCCTTACTGCTACCTTCTCTGAGCTGGAAAATGGCTGTATCAACCCAGCTGTCAATCAGAGTTGAAGTAACTGCATTGTACTTCTGGCCCAACAGGGAAAAGAGAAATCTGGCGATGTTCCCTTCTCCTTCAATAGGGCACATTGTTTGAATGCTAAACTTCATCTGGGGTTTTGGAACTGAAACGAAGAAAAGGAAAAAAGTGAATACCGTATGGTAAAGAAGTTAAATGTAATGGCAGTGCCATAATGTGTTTTATTTTTGATGCCAACACCACTGTTAACACACTTAACCCAAGGAATGATTTTCCATTTTCTGAGTCTGAATAGACTAATGCAGGAACCTGGGACAGAGAGATCACTTTTTGCACATTTCAGCCAAATCTCCCACCTCATTTCTATTCTAGCCAACTTATTTCTAGACACTGAAAAACACTTCTATAAAAGAAATCCTGTGGGTACAACTAAGCATGTAAATGCCATGTGTATTTTAGTAGTGGTAACTACAAACACAAGTCTTCCTCCTCTGTCCTCATCATTAACAGCTATAAAAAGAGAACAGAAATATTATCTGCATATGTATCCATCATATGTCAGCACAAGGATGCCAAAGCATCTGTTGTCAAGGTTTTAATGCCCAAGTTTCATTTCCTCACCTATTGTAAAATACTGATCTACAAGATAACTATGTTCTTACCATCCTTCCATATAAGAGTAAAGCCCAGTTGATACTCGTGACGAGGTTGCTTCTTATTCTGTTCTCCAAAGCATTTCAGGAGGTTTTCTGGCACACTTTTCACAGATGAATGTGTATGAACAGCTGATAATATTTTATAGCGTTCACAAAGCAGATTGTGCAGTACTAATAATGACAATGGAGGTAGAGATGGATTTGCGTTGATTACAACATCTTTCAGGGCACCATAATCCTGAATGGAAAGTAAAACATTCAGCAGAGAAGAAGACATTGAAAGAGATTTTGTTTGACCCCAAAGAGTACATAACCATGTATGTGTGTATCTAAAATTCTAATGCTACTCAAATCTATTCAAGTTTGGACATTTTAAAACTTGTTTAAACATTTAAAAACCTTCCTCAACATGTCATTCAAGAACATGACTGAGGTAAGTTCGAGACCAATCTGAAGGTAAAGTTAAAATTTCAAGCTAGTAACAAACAAACCCCCAAGTGTCATAATTTCAAAATCAACTATTCTAGCTTAGAATTATATCCAAATAAGAATATATGGGGTTTATTATTTCTAAACTTTTGTATCTATGATATGGATGTTCAAAATACATGGTAGTCGTAGGTTATTTGTAAGGATGTAAGACTTCTCTAATGAGTTCAGAGTGTCCCACGTTTTAATGCCACCCTTCCAACCCTGAAAATCTGAGAACAGAGAAAGTACCCATCAATGTATATAGCTCAACTGAATTTACCTTTCCAAGCATCACATTCAAATCTGCTCCATTGGCTGTCAGAGAACAGTCATTTGTTTGAATTATGTTAGTTACATCAATGTCAGCATCTGGGGTTTGTGTCATCTTTGAGAGACCATCGACGACACTCTTCAGTTCATACAAGCGTTTCAGAATCAACTCCTGGCGGGCTTCAAGTGCTTGAAGTGAAGGATCAACCTCTTCCTACAGGAGAGGAAGACAAAGGTTGCATAAATGTTCACTCAGCTCAGTGTCAAAATAGCCCACAGCTTACTTGACAACAAGTTTAGAAAGACTTTAAACACCTTCAAATAACCGGAGCATCATGGAATGTCATGGTCTTATGTCCTGTCTTTAGTATGTATGAAGATGGTAAGCAATGGGTTATTTAACCAAATCTCTGAAATTTTCCTGCTTAAAAATCATTTCTTTTAAACCAGAAGCCACAGCAAACTGTCTTAACATAGTACATATCAGACCACAACCACAGAGACTTAAGGTTGGCAATGAAGTGCTGAATTGAAACTTGAAAAAACAAAGTTATTTCATCAGGATTCCCTCCGGCCCAGAAAAGCAGACTGAGTTTGTGCTGAGGCTGCCAAACAAGGAAATGTTTTGACAATTCTTGAAGTTAGTGAAGTAAAAAACCCTGCAGGTTTGGCTGGATGGTATATCATATGAAATAACGCTTTGTAGCCATTCTTTGGTTCAGAGAATATAAACTATGCAGAATAAAAGTTGACAGGGTTTGTTACATGTTAATCCCAAAGCACGTTATCTCAATTATCTTACAGGTCTACCTTTTTCAGAAGATGAAAAATGTATTCCTGTGGTAAGTATTAAGTCTACAAAGTTGCAATACTGTTAAAGAAGTATCTTTGTATAGATAATCCGTTTCCTGAATAAGGATTAACGAAATCCAACCTATCAACCAAACTTCCTTTCAGTCTAATGGATAAAGAGATAACAAGCAAGGTATCCAAGTGAAATCCTGATACCCACTTACAAAACATTCTCAAAGGTAAAACACGGAAACACGTCCTAAGTGACCATTATTTGCCTACAGGTTTTCCTATTATGCAATTCCATGAAATAAAAACCACTCTCGGAGGAGATGGGAAGTTTGCAGGGGGAGGGCAACGTTGTTATCATTCCCATGAAGTTCTGCCCCAAGTCTACTCCTGCTCGGTATCACCGCCAGCAACCTGGGCAAGGGCATAGCACGTACTCACTGAAAAGACTCATGCATCAAGCTAAAAATAGCCACAGGCAGCCCGGAAGAATCCAAAGCATTCCTGACACTGGAAGAGGCTGAAATCAACTAAATTAATGTAACAATGTTTTGCATTTTTGTCTAATACAGTAACCGAGATCAGGATGGAGGGTGCGTAGCTGCCTCATTCCCATCTCAACAGCAGAGACGAGAGCCGGGAGGGTGACGATGAAGCAGGACGGGACAGAGCACGCTGCGCCAGCTCCGGCCTTGCAAGGGCTTGGACCAGCGCCCAAACACGCCTGTTTCAATGTAAAACCAGCAAGAACCGCCGGCGAGAGCCCCGAGAAGGCAGGTTGCGAGTTACCGAAAGCTTAGCAAGCACCACTGAGAACTTCCTGACAAAGCCGGTTTTACTGAACCCTCGCAAGCGCCGCTGACGCGCATAGGAACAGGCGCGGCCTGCGTCACCACACCGCTCCTGCGGGCTGAGACCGGCGATCGCAGGTGCCCAGCGCCGGACGCTTCTCCCACCTTCCCCCCGGGAACAAACCCAGCCCAGGCCCCGGCCCCGTTGCCCACTGCCGAGAGCGGTGGGCCTTCCCCACGGCTGGCCAAGCGGGCCCAGCCGCTGCTCCCTCGCTCCTACCTGCGGCGGCGGCGATGCGGCGGGCGGGTGCTGGCTGTGCAGGCTGTGCAGACGGTACATGCAGGTGGGTAACTGCTCCGCCAGCACCGCCCCGCCGCCGCCGTGGAACGGCCTCACCTTGTACATGGGCATGGCGGCACCCGCCGCGACGCGCACCCCGCTCCCAGCCGCCGCTGAGCCCGCCCGCCACGCTCTGCCCATTGGCCGAAACTGGAGGTCGGCGCCTTACTGCCTCACCCGCCACCCAATGCACGCTGGCGGCTGCCGCCCCGCCTCCTTGTCGTCTTCCTATTGGCCAGCGTGAGCCGTTGATTCGCCAAGAGAAGCCTCATAGGGCAAAAGACCTGCTCCGATTGGATAGCTCTATTGACTAATCGGCGTCAATACAGTTGAAAACTTGATTAGGATTGGCGGGCGCTTTTACACAGTAGCCAATGACCGAACGGAGGCGGTGCATGTGGGGATGGGGTCTTGAGTGAGGGAAGCCGCGCGTCCCGCCAGGGGCCTAATGGAGGCGGCAGAGCCTTGGTGAGTGTCCGCCCTGGGGCGGCCCGGAGCGGGCTATAGGCTGACCTGCGTCCGTCCGGAGCGGGCTATAGGCTGACCTGCGTCCGCCCGGAGCGGGCTATAGGCTGACCTGCGTCCGTCCGGAGCGGGCTATAGGCTGACCTGCGTCCGTCCGGAGCGGGCTATAGGCTGACCTGCGTCCGTCCGGAGCGGGCTATAGGCTGACCTGCGTCGGGCCCGAGCGGGCTATAGTCTTACCCGCGGTGGTGGGGCCGCCCCTCTCTCGCACTCCGCTGCCCGGGACCTGGCCGCTGGCGCCTTTGCGGCCTCCTCGCCCGCTTCTCGGTTCCTGTCTCTTGTCCCGTCGTGCGTGGGGAGGCCTGTGGGACGCCTCGGACGCTCCGCGTTTGCGTGCGACCACCCGGAGCATCGGTGTTCTACCCCCCGCCCCTGGGTGCCGGTTGCCCTCCGCTTGAGAAGAGCGGAGTGTCGCCGTGAGGCGAGCATTTCCCGCCTTCTTTACGCTGTTTTCTTTCTGTCTCTTCTCTTTCTAAGCCTTGAACCTGCCAAAGCCATCAAGCCCATCGACAGTAAGTCCGTTCATCGGATCTGTTCGGGACAGGTTGTGCTGAATCTTGGCACTGCCGTGAAGGAGTTGATCGAAAACAGCCTGGATGCTGGAGCTACCAACATTGGTAACCTGCTTGTCATCGTGGTTTTGTGAAATACGAATTCACTCCTCTAAATGAGATAAAAGGTTTTATTGAGGGACAAAGTCAATAGAGCAAAAGCAAACAACACTGGGTGCATGACCGTAGCCAGAGGCATGAGTGATGAGTATTTGTTACAGGTTTATATACTTTCACTATTAGTTACATATATATTCATAATTCCCACATAGAGGTGGGGAATATTACAACTAGCTCTAAGAATTTATTATCATAAGTCTCTTCCTCTTGGCGTCTGCGCACTGCTCTGCGATGATGATGGGCAGAGGTCTTGATGAAGTCAGCAGTCTTCCTCTTGTGGGTAGGGGTCTTCAAGATGAAGTGAGTAGTCTTCCTCACAGTGTAGTTTTCACCTTTGGCACAGTTGGACGCACCAGTGATCACACAAATGGCTGAAAACAGCTATATCTGTAATTCTTCTGATAACTAGCAAAGATTTAAAACAGTGTGTCCTTGCTGCAAAATTGATTGCAGGATGGGCAGACAAGGAGTATCCCAAGCTAGCAGATGTTTGGGA
>JBCJKH010017800.1:0-14083 GCA_039877255.1 Loriculus beryllinus
GTATATGATAGAAGTGTATAGCAATTACACATCTTTTTTTCCCCTCCTTGGGTGGTCAGCCTATGAGGGAGACGTTCCCACATACCCTAGTGACAAGCACAAGCAGCTACACCAACCCCAGTACAGCAGCTACTCAAACTCCAGCCATGGCTGGGGTCGGGCTGGGTATCAGTCGGCAGGTGGTGAGTGGTTGTATTCTTTTCTGTTGTTGTTTCCCTTATCATTATTATTATTGGTGGCATCAGCAGTGATTTGTGTTATAACTTAGTTACTGGACTGTTCTTGTCTCAACCTGTGGGAGTTACATTCTCTCTATTCTCCTTCCCATCCCTCCAGGAGTGGTAGGGGGAGGAAGAAGGGGTGGGGGAGGTGGTGGTGGTGGGGTGTGGGTGAGAGAGCAGCTGCGTGGTTCTGAGTTACGGCTGGGCTTAAACAATGACAATCATATAGAGCAATAACTGATTTTTTTAAAGGACAAATTCACCAAAGCCAAAAAGAAATAGCTTAAACACATGTATGCTTTTGTTCAAATTTCTCCATTTTAAAATGGAGGCATTGTGAATTCAGATGTAATCTATTGGACCTAAAAATGGGATATGTAAGCAACCAAGTTTGGCATTTACTGTGTAATTCAAATTCCCATCAGTGCAAGAGAAGTGATCTTTATGTTAACTCTGGCATACAAAACAAAATAGTAATAAATTGAAAGTGACACCTCTTTTCAGATTAACTGAAAATACAGTGCGAGAAAACTCCCACTTCTTCCTAGACTGTGGTAATAAATATTCCTTGTTGACTCTTTATTTTATACAGTTCCTGTTCAAGATTTATGATTAGTGAAATAATATTATAAAGTATGTATATAAGATCATATATTTTTCAGCTTTTTTTAGAGCTGGATGAATATTTTCCGTGAGGGCTTTTTTTAAGCCCTTCTAGCAAGGGTATTTATATCCCAAAGCAAGGAGAGTGAGGAGAGGTTTCAGAAGCTGCAGGGTTGCTAGAAGGCCACAGGTCTCATAAGGTGAACTGGAAAGGAAATGAGAAAAATTCAGTGTTTCTGTGGTTTTTTGTTTGTTTTTTGTTTGTTCTTAAAGTTGAATTACTACTTATATTCTCTTTAGAGAAACTTTCTGGTTTGAGAATTGGCATTTTGTTAGCAATCTAGAAAAGGAAAAAGAAGTTGCAGCTGAAAGTGCTTTTGAAGAGAGTACTCCCTTCATTTTCCTTAGGCCTGATCCTAATCACATGTATTTTTCTCACAGTGCAGTTCTCCAACATAAATGTTGTAGATGGTGTAAGTAATATAGAATTGCATGGAATATACTAGTAGGCTGTAATGTTTACTCCACTCATTTAAGCAGCAGCTGTACATAGATATACTGCCTTGTTTATCAGTACAGTTTTTTACCACCAGGATTTATCCTGAAAGTATATAGTGGTAGTAATTGTTGTCATGTATTCTAGAGATAAGTTTTGAAACATTTCTAACACGGCTATCATCTGAGACAAGTACTCACAAATTACCATGATTTAGTATGAACTTGTACATAATCAAATTTTCCAAAGTCTCTGAGTTTTTAAACTGTCTGCCTTTTTCAAGCCCTTGCCTTTATGTCTGTGTAACATAGATCTCACTGTCTTTGTATATCAATGTAAATCAAAAGAAACTTCATTAAAATGGTGGTAGATGAGCAGAAAATTATTCTAAGTGAGAAATGACTCTGCTATATGCCTACATAACTTATTTTTTTGATACATGTGAGGTGTAGAACATGTCAGCACTATCTTAAATTGATGTCTATATTTTCACATGCACCTGCTGCTGAGAATAAACTTCTTGCCATCTTCCACATGGCATCATACACTATGAAAGCAAATTAATTGTAGTGGTACTGGTAAGCTGGTGTGGAAATATATATTAATGTGTATTGCACAATAGGAATATGCTCCCAAAATGCAAGATTTGTAGAAGCCCACCTATTTGAACTTTGGCAAAACTCAACTATGACCTGTTGCTATAGTTTCTAAGCCAATCTTTTGTCTAACTAATGCTTAGCATTTACACTTCCCAGTGCTATAGCCTGGTCACAATGGGATCATGCAGCAACGGAAAAGAAACTGAGGGAAAAAACTAAAGGTTCAGACATTTTAAAATTAGTTCATTTTATCCTCCTAAGGAAGACCAGACTTCCCCAAATTTAGTCTTTCCTGCTGTCCCAAAACATATGTATGACCTTAAAGTGGATGTTGAGAATACTTCTGTGCCTGTTGTTGAAAATCATTGCATTGGCTAGAAGATGACAGTCATACATTTCTAGCTTGCAGGGCAAGCTGTGCAATGCTAAAGTAGAAGCCTGATAACAGCCAGGGACTGAGTAAGACAGCAGTTTAAGATGCTTTGATTTTAAACTATGTACTTCCAGCACAATTTTTTTTTTAAAGTGGCAGGAGCATATTTGAATAATATATGCTCTGTGATGAACAATATAGCAAAGGAATGGCAGAGAAAATCTGAAAAGAAATAGGGTAGTCTTGTAACTGACATCATGATGTAACTGCTAGATACATCTCCAGCTGCATCAAGGCTGTTTTCTAAAGTTTATGAAGTTTGAGGAGCTTCAGTTGCCTTCTCAGGCCAAGGAGATTAGTTTCCCTGTGTTATTCCTACAATTTGGATTTGATAATTCCCCAGTAAGAGTGGGGAAGGTAACTGCATTGGTTCACATATCTTGTGTAGAAAGAGGATTTCTTTCCCTACAAGAAAGGTGGAATGGAAGGGTGGGCGGAATTGTGTAGGATTGGCTGAAGGATTCATCAAAATTGTAGAATTTTGATAGGTGTAGTAATCAGATATTTATAAATACAAATGTATGCACTTTTTACTAGGAGTAAAAATATCTTGAAATGAAACAAAACTGCAAAAGCAATAAAGAGGTAAAATGACTAAGAAGTTTAATAAATAAGAACAATGCCTGTTTTTAAAATTGTGATTCTTACATAAGGTATATAGAAGGGGTATGGTTCTGGAAAAGTGTTTTCTGCAAAGCCATGCATAAATTCATACAACATACTAAGGAATCCCTGGTACATGAATCTCTTGCAGGATTACTACATTGCCATGCCCAAGACAGTGAATCTAATCTACTATAAGCACATACTATCTGCCTGTAGCTACTACTTGCATAAATAGACTTGCATATAGTCAGCAAACAATATATCAACCCAGCCAGTGTGACTAGGCTGTGTAGGGGATAGAATCTGTATTAATTAATAAGACATAAATTAATGAATTTCAAGCATATGCATATGTAGTTTTATGATAGCCGTGTTACATTACCTGTTCATTAATCTCTTCTCACACGGATTGTCACAGTCACTTGTATTTTGTTTAAAAGACATGGTAATGCCTTTAGAGTAGGGATTGTCTTCCTGTGTGGACAGTTCAGAGGGACTTTGGTCCTGCTTATAGTTACAACTGAATTAGAGAGCTGACAACAGTAACATCTCTGCTGAAATAATGGAACAGCTAGTGCTGTATGTAGAGTTCTGCTTAGTTTCTTGTGTTTTCAGTGCGTAGTTATCATCAGCCCTGTCTCTTCAGTGATATCTTGCTGTTTGACCTGTCGTTGTAGTATGGCTGGCCACATGGAAACTGAAGATACGTGGTAAAATTCTGGTCTTGCTGAGTTAGGAGTAAATCTGTGTCTGAAATAAATGGGCCAAATGTTCACATGACAATCAGAAGAAGAACACAGCACACTTATTCCAGTCATTCCTTGTATCTCTGGGGATTCATTTAGTTGGTTCCTTTCTTGTTTGAATGGGGCCAGGTAACTGGGTGTATGTCTCTTTTTGGATGAAAAATTGTAAAAGGTGAATTTCCAAAAACTGTGGACACTGACAAAACAGAGATGGATTCTAGCCTTGCTCAGTCCTCTCAAATGTCACACTCTAGAGTTGACTAATTCCTCACCTGAAGTATTCAGGTGTTTTCTCCATACTTAGGTTACAGATAGACTATACTGTAGAGTCTTTCTGTTTTCATGACTCCTTACTATAGACTCAGATTTTAATCTCTGACATTTCCAGGCTTACCTAGTTTTACGTTTCATGATTTCCATACTGGAAAGCCATCTGAAATCAACACCTAGTATGAGTTACCATAAATGAAAGTCAAAGTGAGCCAGTCATGTAGTCAATGAGTTTCTTTTGTATGTTAATTTGCCTTCCCTAGTTCACAGCAGAGAAAAGCTAACACACAAAAGCTAAATAGTACAATTGCATCCAATGAGAGTATGTACATCTGCTCTGAGAGGCTGTGCTAGTAAATAAACTTCCTTTCCAATGAACTTATTTTATCCTGTGTTCTTACTAAGGAATATATTTATCTTCTTTCTGAAATACGAAAATGAACAGTGGTAGAAGGATAAAAAAATCTAAAGCACTTATTCTCAGGATTTTTAGTGTAGTCTAATGCCTTTTCACAACCTTCTACTCAATTATACACCAACAATATTAACTGCATTAACAAGTCCTCAAAAGGGCTTGTTGAAAAAGGTCAAATGATTGTCTTGGCTGTAACACAATAATACAGTCTAGGAGGAAGTAAAAGCCCTTTTGTTCTCCCAGAGTGACAAACACCTAATGTTTACCACTGGGATTTAGAGTTACACTTCTCCTTATGGCAAGACATATACGTCAGCATGCCAACCCCACCCCAGTACTCCATCAGGACTTATATAAATTTTGGATCCTGGTCTGCCAGCTGCATCTGCTCACATCACATTCCAGTCATGAGCCCTGTGAGCTTGTTGGTGGTGTAAGTGGAATAAGACTGCATGAACTGAATCTGTTCCTTTTTCTAGCCAAGAAAGAAATGGACTAGTCTTGGCCTTTTAATTTACAGGAGCATTCTGGAAAAAAAGACAATGAAAAATCCCAGTGAACTAAGAATAAATGAATGAATCCATAGGTTAATTATGAGCTGAAGAGGAGCACTTCTAGAGCTTTTTAAATGCCAAGACAAAAGGAAAAGAAAGACCTTGAAATTGAAAATGGGAGCAAGATGTGAGAAGAGAGATAAAGGAAGAATGAGTCTTGAGAAAGCATGATGGTGATACACGGAGAAGAGGACAGGTGGAAAAGGGGAAAAGAAGAAAAAGGAGCCAAGAAAAGAATAGAACGGAATGGAAAAAAAAAATGGAAAAAGAGAAATGCAGGCAAAGAGTCAAGATGAGTTGTACAGATGAAAGTAGAGAAGCGGAGGTGTAAGCGAGGTGAAGGAAAGCTGAACAAGATCATGGGGAAGTCCTAAGGGCCATGTGCATTCTGTTTTTAAGGGATAATGCTAAATCACTACTGCCAAGACTGGATGACAGACGTGGAAGACAGCTCAAAGACCTGTTCATTGATAGAGTGCAAGAACAACATGTGAAGTCTTTGTGGCACATGAGGAGAAAAAAGGCAAAATGTTGGTCCAAACTTATGACTTTGTAAGAATGTAGACATAGAACTGCCAAAATAATAAATATGACCAGGAACAGTGATTGAAAGTGCAGCTAAACCCTCATGCTTAGTGTTTTATTTCTTCAGTGCACATTTACACATGACAAAACTTGGCCAAAGGAACCTAGACTTAGATGACTGAAAAATATTCTGAAATATGTCATTTATTGCCAATTTTTATTGCAGAGGAATTGTTTATTTTAGGCAGTAGGGTTTAGATAATAATTTCTGACCTTCTGCTTTTGTGGAGTGGCTGTCACAATCTTAACTTGAATGTTTCCTTTGATCTCCAGAGTGACCTCTACTATGAAAGAGTTTACCAACATGAAAACAGACTGACAACTAATCCTTTTAATCCATCCCAAACCTGAACTTCAGTGACTGTTTGAACCTGCAACTTTCTTCTTTTGCCATGGACAAACGTTACTTGTCAAGTTTGGCCATGCTTGTGACCTGTTAAATGTCTGCTGACAGACACTTTTCCAATTCTTCTGCCATTCCTTGTGGTTAGGCTCTATTCCTCTGTGAAGAGGAAATCTTCATGATGGGACAGCAAAGAAAGACAGAAGCTTAATAATAACCTTTGGTATAATTTACACATACTGGGAAATGATTTCCTGCTAATTTTGAGAGCCTGTTCAGGCAGAGTGCAGCAGTATGCCAGTATGGAGAGCACACAAAACAGATCATAATTTTAAATTACTTGCTTATGGTACCAGCAGTTGCTTATTTTTATTTTCCTATGTGTTATCAAGAATACGGCAAAGAAATGTTAGGAAATTGTTTAAGAGACAAATAACAACCCAAATGAAAGATTGACAGACAGCTTGACAGGAAAGCGTGAGCCCAGCTGTGGAAAGAATGGTACCAGTAGGACTAATTTTGAAAGGTGACAACTGCGGTAAAGAAAAAGGGACCTTTTAAAAAAATTACACTGAGGCAGTGCTCCAACTGTGGGAAGTGTATTACCTACTGAATTATGAGCAACACCTTGTTCATCATGCTGTTTAAAGATGGGATTTTCTCTTTGTACTGTGAACGAAGGGAACAGAAGCCTTCCAATAGAAAAGATGTTGCCCTTCAAATGAATTGCCATTGGTAGCCTGTGTTAAAATGGTCCAAGGCATACATTTCTTTAAAGACTGTATAACTTAAAAATTCATTACATTATGTGTATGAAATTGCTGTGGAATTTGAATTGATTTTAGCCACCCAGAGTGAAGATGAGATGTCAAGGCCATCCTAGAAATACAGAAGGGAAAGGAAAGAGTGTAGCTGGGATGGAGAGCTTAGGAAAGGAGAGGTTGAATAGATGAACTTGTGGCCTTTGCCATCACATGAGGGAAGAGGGTTCAGAAGAAGCTGTCATCTGCTTCATCCCATTTCATCTTCTGTTGTCTGCATCTCTGATCTATTGAAAACAGCTGATAGGGTAGTTACATTTGGTACTCTGAAGTAATCTCTTGCCTTAAGCGTCTGCCTGACTTTAAGTGGTGAACAAGTCCAACACACATAACATGCTCATGAATCTTCGTCTTAATATATTTTGAGTCTGTGGAAAAATATATGTAAACAATGCTCAAAATGGGCTCATACATGACAATATAGAAGCTGTTTCACGTATCTAAGATAGAAGACTTCACATGTACTGCAGAGAAGTCTGCTCCATATGTAAAATTGTACATTATTATTTTGAATACTGCTTGTAGCACATAAAAGCACATTTTATAAAATAATATAGCAACTGGCTTATTTCAAGCACAGTGTGTTTTTCCTCCTTTAGGTTTTTGTAAGATACTTTTTTCTATTAATATGATATTCAGCCAGTGGGAACTTGAATTTTCTGCAGATTTCTTAAAGTATTGTCACAATTCTTTATTTTGGTTTTATTGGTAATCGTGTTAACTATATTTATGGTTATGCTGATTCTTTAATCCAATATGTACTGATACTGGGTCGGATTCCCCTGACCCACATACAGAACCTTGCACTTATCCTTGATGAGATATGAGCCCATCTTTCAATCCTGGCAAGGTCCATCTAGATGGCATCGCTTACCTCTAGCATGTTGACTGCACCACACAGCTTGGAGTCATTGGCAAACTTGCTGAGGGTGCACTCAATCCCACTCTCCTGTTGCTGACAAAGATCTTAAACAACACTGGTCCCAGTACTGACCACTGTAGAACACCACTCACCACTGGTCTCCACTTGGACATCAAGCCGCTTACTGCAACTCTATTTTTTTCAAACCTTTCAGCCAATTCTTTATCCACTGAGTGGTCCATGCATCAAACCCATGCCTCTCCAGCTCAGAGACAAGGGTGTCATGCAAAACAGTGTCAAATGCTTTGCACAAGTTTGGGTTAATGATGTCAGTCACTCTTCACTTATCCACTATTGTAACCCTGCCAGATGCCACCAGATTTGTCAGGCATAATTTGCCATTAGTAGAGCAATTTTGGCTATCATTAATCACCTTATTTTCCTTGTGCCTCATCATAGTTTCCAGAAGGATCTTCTTCATGATCTTGCCAGGCACTGACGTGAGACTGACCACACTGTAGCTCCCCAGATCTTTCTTTCTTCCCTTTTTAAAAATTAGAGTTATATTTCCCTTTTTCCAGTCAGTGGGAACTGCACTGCCATGATTTCTCAAATATGATGGATAATACCTTAGCCACTTCATCCACCAGTTCCTTCAGGATCCATGGATGTTTCTTGTCATGTTCCACAGGCTTGTGCACCTTCAGGTTCTTTAGATGGTCTTGAATCTACAGCAGGTATTCATTCTTTCAGTCCCTGCCTTTATGTGCTGTGACTTAGAATCATAGAATTATGGAAGAGTTAGGGTTGGAAAGGACCTTAAGGTCATCTTGTTTCAGCTCCCCTGCCATGGTCAGGGACACCTTACTGCCAGCGATGGAGCACTCACAGCCTCCTTGGACAACCTGTTCCAATGCCTCACAATCCTGACAGGAAAGAATTTCTTCATTATATCCAATCTGAACTTCCCCTGTTTAAGTTTTAACCCATTACCCCTTGTCTTGTCACTACAGTCCCTAATGAAGAGTCCCTCCCCAGCATCCCTATAGGCCCCCTTCAGACACTGGAAGGCTGATGTGAGGTCTCCACGCAGCCTTCTCTTCTCCAGGCTGAACAGCTCCAACTTTGTCAGCCTGTCTTCCTATGGCAGATGCTCCAGTCCCCTGATCATCCTTATGGCCCTCCTCTGGACTTGTTCCAACAGTCCCATGTCTTTTTTATGTTGAGGACATCTCCACAGAGAAGAGAGATTGAGATTCTCAGTTGATACAAGTTACATAGATCCTATCACGAGGTATCAACAGGTCTCAATGAAAAAGATTCTCTTTCCACTGACAACAAAGGATGCTGAATTCAGTATAGGTCAGGCCCCTGCACAGCTTTCTTCCCTGAGCATCTCAGAAAAATAAGATTTTTCTCTTTTTTGAGTCCCTAGTGCTTATAAAGCTTCAGCCAAGGAAGGGTGCAGCAGCCATTTCCATGGTTGCTGTCTCCCTCAGCAACCTCTCGCAATGGGACTGCTACTATCAGTCAGGTTCATGTTGTTACCAACTTCATCACTGAGCTGCTAAAGACTCTGCTAAAGACCCTTTAGAAGAGCCCTCATCTGTCAGAATTGACACAGCAATGCTGAGAGAACAAGTCCCACACTTCCATGGATATCCCAGCCTGTGAACATCGAATCAAAGTGTCTCCTCCATCTCACATGCCTGTGCCTTTATTATCCTACTGTATCCTTTCACTAACTCGCATTAATCATTTCATTCCCCATCACTGCATCTCCTGATTCTGACCTCCTGGTGGGAGAAGGCTCAGCTGGGAGCCCTTCTTCTTCACTGCAAGCATCAAACCTTCCTCCAGCATTTTTACACCTCTGCTAGCACCCCAGCTATCCAGAGAAAAAAACAGCCCCAAACCCTAATGAAGCTCCTTCGTCCCTAAATGACACACTCCACATCATGTGGGGCTGCTGTTGCATTTCTAGGAAGCTGAAGGTTTCCTTAGGGGTGCCAACAGCTCTGTTACTGCCTTCTTCCTTCCTTTTATTACTACCCAAAAGGGCTTATCTGGAAATAAGTGATTTTATAGATCTGCACTCTGGTTGATCAGTGACAGAAAAGCAAGCAGTGAGATGCTTTCTGGGCTGCCACACTTGTGCCAGAAAATACATGGGTTTCTGTTTCTAGGTCTTTCTAGAGACATGCCTGAGCCCAAAGTGTCTCACGTGCAGCACTCAAAAACTCAGATAAAGCTTAATGGAGAGCTGAGGCTTGAGAGGCAAAGTCACTTAGCAAAGACAGATGCAACTCAGTGGCAGTTTGGAACAACTCAGATAACTTATAGTAATTTTTAGGTGGCTCATGTGGAGTCACAAGAAGAAAAGGCCTCCCTTGTGTCAGCTTGTACTTAATACAGATTTCCTCCAAAAAGATATTTGGCTTTGTATGGTGATTTGGTTTGTTTTTTTGGTTATTTTTTTTCTTCACATCAGAGCCAAAAAGGAATTGAAAAAAGCTTTTAATCACTGTAAGAATCCTATTTAATCAGACTACTGTCTGGTTTCATTTCTTCAGTGGCAAATTAGCATAATCACTCCTTGATTTAACTAGGATACTAGCATATTAAGTTTCACATTTAGTTGCTTATGTCTGTCTGTTACAAAACCTGCTCATATAAAAGGGTTGAAAAGAAAGTCCCAAATACAAAACCTGTGACCAAATTTTATGAATATTCATACTCAGACTTTGCTATCCTGATTTTTGGAATGTGCATGTTTTAATAATTACTATTATCCTACGAAACAAAGTGATTCTGATGATGCAAACTTCAACTTAACTGGACCAGATACTAAAGAGGAAAGGAAGATGAAAAGATGTGAATCTGAAGGAGTTGGGGCCTTTTTCTAGAGTGGCATGATTTACATCATGAGATTTTCTACATATTTTTTTTTGCCAGGGAATTCATTCAGACATTGGATTCGTACCTTTTTGGCTAGCTACTTTGAAATTCACGAGCTAATTAAAATCAACCCACTGCTGAATTTGGAAAGACAAACTATAAACTCATTGAATGGTTTGGGTTGGAAGGGACCTCAAAGATCATCTAGTTCCTACCCCCTTACCATGGGCAGGGATGCTCTCCACTAGACCAGGTTGCTCAAAGCCTCAAATCACAGATAAGACACAAACTGGTAAATGTGAAATTGGTTGTAATGATAATATTAGCACAAGCTTAAACCCATAGCCCAGTAGAGTCATAGCCAGAGGATTTTTCTGAAACCATATGGTATCTGCCATGAGAATGTGGCGAAATATTGTTCCTAGACACATAGCTGTCTGAAGCATGGCAGATGGTGGGGAGAGTACATGTGACAGCATGCCTAATAAGCAAAAAGACTCTTAATTCCCCTGCTGTTTTTTTAAATGCCACTTGTTTAAAGGCTGATCCAATGCCCATGGAAGTGAACTGGAGTTTTTCTGCTGACTGCTAGACACTGGCCTCAAACCCATGACACAGAAAAAAAAGATCTGTATTTGTCTGCTGCAGAGTTGGGTTGTTTGTAAGACACAGGCAACAGAAAGGAATGGATAGAGAGCAAGGTGGAGACTGGGCTACTTCTGACCATTAACTGCTGAGGGTCTTACTCAGTCCAGGCTAGGGATGCTCCTGGGTGTTCTGTTGATATAACATACACACTGGAAGCTGGTTTAATTTTCTTTCTTCCTTTCAGAATATATTTCTTTTCCTCTCCCATTTAAAGCTCTGCTTCGCCTCCTGTTCCTGTGTTGTCATCTCTTCTCCACCTCCTGCTCCCGCACGCTGACATGCTGCAAAACATCATGCTGCACCAGGGATCCCAATTCCCCAAGGATGGCTTATTCTCACATCAGCTGCCTTGCTGGGTTCAGTAGCTGTGCTCCATCCTCTGCCAGCTCTCCTGCCTCCAGAGAAAATACAGGCATATACCTGAGGGACAGTCGCCCACTTGCCCTGGGCACTGCAACACTCAGAAGCTGTTCTTTTCTGCACAGGGGAGAGCTTGCTACAAGGATTTACAGCGCTGCAGAGGGATGCAGGCTCAGCTGAGCTGCTAAGGAAAGAATTAGTTTTTCTTTACTTTGGGAAGGAGGCAGCAGAATGTGTAGGAAACCTCTGTCTCAGGTCAGCACTGATCTTGTTAATGGTGCCTGGTCATGCTGGACACTATCTGCCAAGCTGATAGCTGCCAAGACAGCCCTACCACAGCCTAGTGTAACCACTCACACATATTCCACACTGCCAGTCTGTACCCACAGCTGGCTTGAGCTAATCCTTGGATTGGGTTTAACAACAGACTAATAACTTGTGCTTTTCTGAGAAATTCTATCAAACCAGGGGTTGAAGAGAGAAAGCATTGCTACCTCTGCCTCTTACATATGGAGGTACAGGTACACGGGTGATGACATGACTCTTAGGTGAAATGGAGAGTTTGGGGGAAGACTCAATGCAATCCTAAACATTGTCAGCATCATGGGACATCTAACTCAAACTGGAAAGGCACTCAAAATCATATCCTGTGGCTGTCAGTCAGCCAGTTCTAGAGATGAGTGGTTTGGATAACTCCTCTTTTTCACTGCTGTGTGCTTGGGCATATCTGAGTATTAGAAAAAGAAGATACATTTCCAGAAAAGCTGAAAACACCAGAGTGGACATGGTCTGAGCTCATCTTTCACTCAGGGAAAAAGAATAATGCAGTGCAAATCCTAAAAACGTAGCTTTTATAAGCAAAACCAGAAACATAATTCTTACACAGCACAGTTAAAACCGCATAAAGGGCAAAGGACTCATACAGATGTGTGTTGCTGCTTGTTCCTGTGATGGGCACACAACTAAGTTTCTAAAGGCTTAAAAAACAGCAGCTGTACACGAATATGGTGAGGAATTTTCTTTGGGTAGCTACATTGTTTGGGGTTGGTTTGGGTTTTTCTTTTGTTCATTTGTTTGTTTCTTTTTTGGTTTTGTACTGTGTGTTTTTTTTAGAAATTTTTTTTTTTTGGAGACTTTCTTTCCATCCTCTAAGAGCATGCAGGCATATTCACACACTATCTGGGTTTAGAAGTCTGTTGGGGAGCTATCTAGCTCTTCCGCTGACCCATTGGCTTCAGCTCAATAATTTCACTTTTAGAATTATTAGCTAATGGAAAGTTAGATCTTTAAACCCTCTTTGCACTCAAGCATTTCAATTTGTATCCATGTTCTTGCCTTAAATTTAGATTTTGAGGACTCTGCCATGGAAAATCATAGGAAATTTCATACTATCAGAAGATACTTGGACAGAGATGACAGTATAGGACCACACGTAAAGTTTTGAGCACATGTTCAAGGCAAGGGTGTAATTCCTTTCAGCTTTTAAAATCCTTTATAGCAACTCTCACAAGACATTTTCTAAAACAGTAAAAAACCCAAGCAATCAAAAAAAAAAAGCCAAACCAAAAAAACTAGCCGTGTTGCCATATGGGCTGATACAGGCTAATTTTACCTTTAGATGTGACCCATGAATAGCAGTAGTCAAAAATAAAAGATACTTTCCTTCCCTCTTTATATAACTACAGCCAATTTAAACACTCTGCTCCCCAGCTTAACCATCTCAAAACTCCACTTTCTGACTTGATATGCAGAATTTTCTACTTTGATTTCTTTTAAAATACCTATTTCCCAACATTAGTTTATTTTGTAAGTTTCTTTTAAATTGACTTGCTTGTTTTGCTTGATATTTTCTACTTCCCACTTTTAACCACATTCATAATCCACTAGCATTTGTAATATCTGAGAAAATTCACAGTCAGAGAACCCTTAGAGTAAGCTGAATGAAACATATTGCCTGTTTATCCTTATATATTGCCTGCAGGAATTGCTTTTGCTTCCAGGGAAAGAAACTCTACTTAGCATGTATATGTTCAATTATTAAATGTAATGACTCAGAAGAAACACTTGTTCTTTTCTGTCCCCTGGAGATAAGCAGCTTATGACTTCAAGAACAATGGTAAATACCCCAAAGCTTGAATTCTAGATCATAGCATTGTATCTACAGCTTTGCAAGTCAATACAGAATTCCAGCTTGCTTAGCAGACCCCAGCATTTTGTCTATTGAGATGTGAAGTGGCTGGCAAACACACTCAAATTTAAAAGGTAAAAGTATATTGAAGGACATAAGCACCTAAACAAGGGAGCTGGGGGTGTTGGTTGATGAGAAAGTTCATGAGCTGGCAATGTGTGGTTGCAGCCCAGAAAGCAGCCATATCCTGGGCTGCATCAAAAGAAGCAGGTCCAAGGAGGTAATCCTGCCCCTCTACCCTGCTCTTGTGAGACTACAGTTGGAGCACTGTATGCAGTTCTCTACATAAGGACATAGAACTGTTGGGATAAGTCCAGAGGAGGCCACGAGGATGATCAGGGGACTGGAGCACCTCCTGTACGAGGACAGGCTGAGAAAGTTGGGGCTGTTCAGCCTGGAGAAGAGAAGGCTGCGTGGAGACCTCATAGCAGCCTT
>JBCJKH010017801.1:0-15661 GCA_039877255.1 Loriculus beryllinus
CGAGAGCAGAGTAGAGGGGCAGGATCACCTCCTTGGCCCTGCTGGTCACGCTCCTTTTGATGCAGCCCAGGATACGGCTGCTTTCTGGGCTGCAAGCGTGAATGTAGTGAAAACTCCTCTCTTGGAGTGGAGTTCTGAACATCTCTCTGTTGCAGAATCACTGTTGTTATAAATCTAGATTTGCTTTAGAGAAAAATATTGATCACATATACCTGATGTTGTTCACGGAGAACCCAATATATGGGTACACAAGCCCATACCTTACATCAAGGATCTGATTTATATCAGACTACACTATTCTCGTGTTTAATTTGGGCATATGATTGATTTACCTTTCAGAACAATGCAGGTTTCTGGTTCACTATATATATACATCTGTGTGTGCATGTTTTTATGTGTCATATAAACATGTATGTATATATATTTATATAAAATTTTATAATTGTAATTAGCATATCAGAAATAAATACGGTATAAGTATTGTATCACATCAATGAGTACTGAAAACAGAACTTTACATTCCAAAAGTGAAATCGTGGCTTATTAAAACCTAATGGAAATGTTCATTTATTCCTTTATGACCAAGATTTCCCTACAAAGACTTAATATCCATTTAATATCATGCTTTCTGTTCTAATTACTTAGTCTTCTGCAATTATGCACAATAATATTGTAGCAGTGGAACAAACACTGTTTACTTGACATTTGGTGCACATCTTTCGTCAGTTATTTTTCAGATCTTAAGCTTATGCAGTTCTGTTGTAATTCTGGACCCTTGAAAGAACATGCCATCAACTGCGTAAGACAGTGCTTCATTGTTTAGGAAACAAATCTTTCAGACTTTGAAACAAATCTTTGTTCTGCATTTCATATCTTAAACACAGAAATCTTTATAGTATCTCCTCATCTGCTCTAAACTTCAGAGACTCTCAAGATTAATATGTGGCAGTAATTTCATCTTTCTTGTGTAGTCTCACTGAACAACGCTGTTAATCACACTTCTCTAAGTATCTTATACCTAGTGTACCCAAAAAACCTCTTGATCTGTTCAAGGCTTTTTATGAGCTACTTCATTCTTGATAGAACTCTAAATTTACATACTCTAAGATTAATGCCTTGTGTTCTTTTAGAATATATAATTTATATTATTTTTGTAACTTCCTATATAGCCAATTATATGGTTACATACTGTTACATACTATATACCTAATTTCAAGAGTTCACAGAGCAAACCCTCATACAAGACCTGTTAAGCAGTGATATATTAGGGCTCATTTAAGATCTGCAAGCAATCCAGTGCCCTGTTCTAAAGCTGAACATTGTACCGTTTGTTTCACCATGTATTGAGATACCCTCAGCAGCATGCCAGTGTAAACAAGTGTCTTATGAAAACAGTGGTCAAGTACATGTAATTCATACATAGCTTTGGCAATATGATATGTGGGAATTTAATGATTGGGTTGAAACTCAGTACTTAATAAACAGGCGATAAGCCTCAGCAAAGTTGAATGGAACATGATAAACCTCAGGAGTAACAAAGTCTTCTGGCATGAGCTGGAACTTAGTTCTTGGAAAAATCTGAGGAAGACAAGGATATCCATCTGCTTCTTGACTACAGAATGACAATGACCCAACAGAATGCAATGTAATGCAAATACATTAAGGCAATGAGAAGCTACATTGGGAGATATATGTTCAGAGATTGTAACAACAACATTTGACAAAGCTAAGGCAGTCTCAGGTGGAATATTTCAAGCAATTTCTTGTCATTTGTTTTCAAGGAAGGTTCATTCACATTGAACCAGATTAAGAGACAAGCTACTAACATTATTAGATGAGACTTATTTTATTGGAATATCGTATTTTTTCTTCAGTTAGATTAAAAAGGAGACAAGGAAAAGGGAAAATACTCCCCCAGTTTAGTTTTGCAGGCCAGTAGCAGAACTAGGATGAAAAGCAGTCCCTATACCAGTTACTTTACTGTCAATGAAAATGGCTCTTCATAGTTATAGGCTTTCCTAGAAATATATGGTAGAATTTATAGTTCACAGAAGTTTATAGCTCACCGAACTGAGAGGGTGATACTAAAGACAAATTAAAAAAGACATTGAGAGGGTCTATGGCCAGAAGTAGTTATTAAATTAGCTACCTTAAGCTTTATAACAAAGCAAACCAGACAAGTTTCTTCCTTTTGGACTGCTGCCTCTAAACCCTCACTCTTGAACCCTTGCCATGATCTTAATACATTCGAGACCACTGGGAACAAGACCTGGAAACACATCAGCAGACAAACCAGTTTCTGAAAACTGAAACTTTTGTTTCAAAACCACATCCAATAGAAGCTCACAGAAGGCCTGAAGTTAAGAGCCTCGTTCTTTCTTTTTTGGACTCAGTCCAAGCGGAGAAAACTTGGAGAGAAAAAAGATTGTTTTAATGATCAGGATACAAACAAACAAAATGTGTATGAAACACTGGTATGCATCTGTACAGATACAAGAAGAAAAAATTAGCATTCATTCAAAGCTTCTGCTTTCTGACAGGTAATGATTGTTAATGGGACTGACATTTCCACTGTACAATCAAAACATATTTTTCAAAACCTATTGCATAATTAACATTACCTACACACAATTCACATCGAATAACATCAAATTAGAAAGACTTATGGGGCTAGAGAGTAGCATCTTGAAAAGCATCTTGCCTGGGTGTTAAAAGTGAGCCTTGATACCATAACCCAAGGCCAGGCTGTGTTGCTTCTCTCAATCACAAGTCCTCACTGTATTCTGCCTTGCTAATAGTAAAAGGTTGCACATGCAAATACAGAACTTTCAAGCCTCATTTTCTTCCCATGCATTTTCCCAACAGGAATAGTAATTCAGTAGCTATACAGAAAACACATTGCTGCATCTGGTAATCCCTGTGAGCTGGCAGGAGAGACAGCAGGAGAGACAGGAGGAAGGTTCATGTCCTCACCTCATGATTAGCGAGATGGTGTTGCCTGAGCCACCTAAGATTAGGTAAGACAACAAAGTAATTTAAATTCTTAATTTCATTATTTCCTTATCAAATCAGACCTTGATGCAAATTCTATTTGTCCTCTAAATAAGCTTCTTATTTTTTAGAACAGAAACTGCTCTATGCACAGATCTGTGCACAGCTATTTTCAGTTGCTGAAGCAGAAACATGAACCCTACAACAGCTTCCCAATGAAACAATAAGGCAAAACACCTAATTACTTTTAATGCGGAACTTAATCATTACATGAGCATCATTATATGCGGTAGTGCCTGAATGATGACCTGGAAGGTGCCTTCCAAAACTAGAGTTTGTATGGCTGGAAGAAACCTTGGAAACAGTAACCCAATCTTTTGTTGTTCTTCACAAACTCTAAGGAACTCGACATATCTTTTGGGTTTGTGGTGGGAGAGAGAAGTTGCTATTACACTTAAACCATGACACAGACAGTTGTTAGAAACATGCTAAATAAAAGGTCTAGGAAAAAAAAAAAAAAACCAAAAAAAAAATAGAGAAAGAAAAAAAGAACCTTCTTCTGCAGGCTTTGATGTTTCCAAACATTGATTGTAAATTGAACAAGACAAAAAATAAAGCAAGCTGAAAATGTGCTGTCAGGACTTTTACAACACCAAGCTTTTTTATGATTTTTTAATGCTCTGATGACAGATATATGAAAATGAGTGCAAAATGAACAGAAGAAAGAAAATAAAACCTCACTGTAGAATTTGCATAGACAAAAAAGAAAGTATAAAATCCTAGCACTGACGACAGCATAAGCACAGAGTAACTTTCAGGGAATTATTTTTGCAAAACACCAGTATGTTTCACATGTTTCGGTTTCTAATATGTCATTGTTAAATCAAAGAAGCTTGGTTTGCTTTTTTTCAAGCATGTAGAAGAGTTAAGAAACGTGAAGCAAATTCTAATACTACCAGTAAGGCTTTTAAAAGAATAAGGCAACTTGTTTATATCACTCCTATATATCAAGCCAACAGATAAAATAGCCTATGGATTTCCAGCACAGTACATGTGCATGCACAAAATATGGTAATTAAATCTTGTATGAAAGTTTATATAAAGTGTAATTATATCTGACATTTCAGTTTATCACTTTTTCAGGATTTATGCAGGAGATATGAATTGTGTACCACCTATCATCTTACTGAATCTGAGCAAGACTAAATTTCATTCAATTTACTCTGTTTCTCTTCTCATTTTGCATACCAAACCTTAAATATCTCAGGCCAAATGTTAGGAAAACAGCATACTTGTGCCTTAGAGCTGAGAGCTTTTCTACAGGATGTTGTTTCAGGCTACCTATAGTGGATCACCCTATGCATGGATCACTCAAGTATACAGACACATTACTCTGTGTTAGGAAATTCTTGAGAATTTTGCTCCATATATTGCCTTTATATCACAGAAAAGGATCTGAACATATGTTTCCATTTGAACATCTACAATTCAGCAGCAATCAAATACTGAAATTAATGTCACTGTTGACAATCATAATATTGTACTAACCTTCACATACATTAAATGGTTCTTAATTGTAAGTTGAATGTTACATACTACCAAAAAAAAGGAACAAATGAAACCTTAAAGCTGGTTCCTGAGTTTTAAACTTTCAAGGACAAAATACTGAAATTCAAGGCCCAAGTTTGCCTGCCTCAAAGTTATCATTAGGGATGTTATACCTAAAATTTTAAGTTATTTTGATTTTTACTTCCTGTAAAATTCATTCTTACATCTGTCGGCACTCCAGTCAGTCTGAAAAAGCTTCATTTAATAGGTCTACCATAACAGTCGCTTCATATAGTAACTGGGTATTTCCAAAATGATTGAAGAGACTAAAATGTATTCTAGCCCAGACTGAAGCTAGCACAGTCACACCAAATATTAATTTGGCCCATTTTCTTCCTGTTTCATTTGTGGTTTCTTGTTTTTGCACTTTTAACACGAAAATAACTTCAAGGCAGAAGTCTCCTATAATATATTTATTGGTTGCCAAGCCCATAAATCTGAGAATTCTGTAAATAAAAGGAAAAGGATATCAATTCCAAAGGCAGTTTCTTACAGTAACTTTCATAGATTTCCGTGCAGTAAAAACAAGCTTGGAAGCACTTAGGATCCATCTTTAGATTCTCCCTTGGCATTTCTCCTGCTCTGGGATGCCTGGATGAATGGTCCAATAGAAGCTTGCAACAGTTCTCACTACCCATGACAGTCTCTGTGCAGTAAAGATTAGTCTTGTCTTCCCAGAGCCCTACAAGCCTTTGCACACTCTTCACCACCAATTAATCAACAGCACTGCCCACACTCTTTCCCAGGGTAAAGCATCACCTTTGTCTGCTCCTCTGCCTTTCTCTAGGAAGGGAACATTATACCACCCTGGGTCCAAATCAAGCCTTCCTTCCAAGAGTAATTTTTAAAGTGAAGGCAACTCCCCACAGATTCCCAGAAGGAAGAATATAGGCAGGCAGGGATACATCACAGAGATATTCAAGCAAGGCTTAAGCAAGCGGAATCAGCGTTGGAATCAGCAAACTCTTTAATGCAGGCTCGTTTACCCAGTTTCTCAAAGGGTGCTGGAAAGATTTAGTAGTTAATTACGTGTCGAGGCAGCACGCCCAGGGCACTGTGCTGTGACAGGAGACAGAAGGACCTGTTCTCTGCTCTGTAGCTGATCTGCTTCATAACCATGAACCATTTTGCCTGCCTTCCCTCCCCTTGTGAATCTGTCTTGCTCATTAAGACTGTAATGGGTTTTAGGGCAGGGAATGTTTTTTGTCACAGGTGAAATCCTTGATGTGTCACAGTCAACAGTAAAACTGGAAGCTCTAAGCATTCTAAGTTTTAATTCTATGCATTCAAAAACTGTTTAATACAGTAAGGGCCCTAATTGCACTTCTAGGTCTTATAATGCAAACAAATTATAGCTATAAAGCATCTTTAAAATTACAGTTTTTAAAGCATCTTTTTAAGGAATCTTTCCTACCTAGTAGTGTATTTATTTATACAACTATTTGATTAAATCCCAAGCCTTCCATAGAAAGGGAAGTAAACTTTAATCATAAAAGAAATAGATGAAAAATAGAACATTTTTTCCTTATCCCTGACCAAGCATACTTCAGATATATCAACATCATCTATCAGAATCCAGACAATGTGAGGGGTTTAGAACAGAGAGAAAAAGGGGTGAAGTTAGCAGAAAAAAGAAGCAACAAAAGCAGACCACGTGTTTGAAAGACATTTGAATAGTGTGGAATTGCTTTGAATACGCTGCTCTGTGCTGTTGAGTTATGACAAATTTAGGCTTTGTTTTCAACTGGCATAGTCTGCTGTTACTGAGAATGCTTTTAATATTTCGACTTAAAGATATCCTTTAGGCTGACACATTGCCAACATGTTTTGGTTTGTTTTCAATTTTTTTGTTGTCGTTGGAATTGCAATGTAAATATGCACTATATTTTCCTCTTTGTCTTCCTCATTATATTCATTTTAAAGTCTTCTGTGTGAAGTAGCTTCCTCCTAGCACCATAGCATGAAGGAATATATTCTGAATTTGACAATGACAATATTCTGAGTAGTTTAACTGCACAAGGGCAGAAATCAGGAAGGTAGGCAACAACATATAAGACTCATTTCCAAACACTGAAACTGGCTTCCTGAGCAGGACACAGGAAAGTGTGAAATAAGCAAATGATATGAGACGAGGGGGGGCAGAGAGGAACTCCCATGTATGATAAAAGCAAAGAAAATTAAATGCACATTTATTGATACAAAGAGGAAATTCCTACTTTTGTTCCTTCCTTTCTTCACCGTGGCTCTGGTTTCTTCTGTGCAAGTCTCTTCTTTCCCCCCATCCTTTGCTTAACATGAGAATTAAAGAACTCAGGATTTCTTTAACAACCTATCATTCCATTCACTCACCAGCTACCGCAGTCGGTTTCAACAGGTTCAGTACCAAGACATGCTTCCCAGAAAGTCTTGCTTTCCTTATTTTTCATTAATCCACTCTTAATTCACCCAGTCAGCACCAACCTGTGCTATCCTATTTGAAATCGAGGATGGATTCATGATTACTATGTAAGCAGGTCAGTGGCTAGCAGAAATGAAAACCAGAAGAGTGCTCCCTGAGAAAGGAAACCTACATTATATTGTTAGGACATATTTCCCAAATCATGCTTTTTAGGCTGCAATATTCTTCGATAGCTATTATGTTACCATAGCAACTACAAGTGCTTGCTGTGGACCATTGTGCAAGGGACTGTACAAAACAGAACTGGTCCTTGCTCTAAATTAACAAAAAAGAGATAGAGATGCTTGGAAGAAAAAGTACAGGTTATTGATCCAGAAGATAGCATGTGATAGCACTGTATCAGCAGACTTGTAACTGGCAAATTTACTGTAGATATCATAGTAAAGGAGAGGTTTGAGGAAGGATGGAGCCTAAAGGCACAAAAATGATTGTTTGAATATGCTCGCTGGTGCCTGAACATCCATGCCCGGTTGTCAGAAGGCAGGATTTGCCACTTTTAGTAATGAATTGGGATTGGTAGGATTCAACACTTTGCTGAAATCGCTGACTAATACTGAAAAACTGTGTTATTTGTGTTGAAATTTATTATCCGTTGTGGGCTTTTAAATTTCATATTTTAACAATTTTACAAAACTTTGTATCACTATGACCCAAAAAATAAACTAAAGGAATTGTTCTGCCATTCACCTGATAATTTGTACATTCGGCATTACACTGACTTCAGGTGTTGAAATTAGGTGTGTTATTTTTGTACTAGAACATTTGTCATTGCTTTCTTGAATTTAAATTTCACTATAAAAAAAAAAAAAACAAACCTGTCATTTAATTTTTAAACATGCCTGGATTATTTCATTTCAAAACAAAGCAAGAAGTGATTCAAATGTTAGAGAAAAAAATCCTCAGACATTAATTCAATCTGTCAGATTCAGAATTGTCAAATGCATCACTCTAAGAAGCACTGGTTTTGTCATTTCCCTGTTTGTTTTTAATATCTTCTTTGAATAATGTTTAACTACATTTTTATGCTTTGTTTTTCTAAGAGAGCCAAACTTATCTTTTACCTTGAATTTATGGGCGCAAATCAAACAAATCCCGTTGTTCAGGCATGGTATCGACAGGGAGGGGCTCTTAGCGTCCCACTACTAAATTAAGAAAATGACAAGACTTCATTTTTCTCATTGCTGAAATACAATTCACATACTTGTTTCTGCATTTTCTGGCCCAATGCCACTACTGCGTAAAGAGTAACCACACTGTCAGATTCCTGAAGGCTGTATTAGAATAACTTTAATAATTTGTAAGACTCGTTGCTATTCTTAGTTCTTGAAGGTGAATAAGATTTGCACCGGATAACATCTATTTCCTAACAAATTTCTGGCTGTATTGTTATGTCTGATCAAGCTTACTGTTGTAATTTTTTTTTTTTCTAAAGTCAGGGAAGGTAATCAACCCCTTCTGGAAGGTAATTAATTTTTATTTATAAAAGCATTGGTTACACCCAAGATATGGTGTGATTTTATGTTATTGCTGGGCTGGGTGAGGGATTTCTTTTTCCCAGATATGCACATTTCAAGAATTGAAAGCACAGTTTTACCCAGACTTTTATTTTTGTCATATCTCAGCAACTGTTCAGATATGCTGGTCTGTCTGTTTGAGGAATATTGGTTCCATTCTCCCACAGTTGTAATTTATTTATCATACTGACTCCAGCTAGAAAACCCATGAAGCTGGAGCCACTATTTTAGGAGATGTGAGCATTCTTTGTAGCAATGCCATTTACAACATCAGAATAAGTCTGACTTTGTTTTCAAATGTGAATATTAATATTTCAACAGGAAGAAGAGAAGCAAAGCACTCTTTAGTGGAAAATTAGCCCATTCAAGAGTGCAGTGAAGAATACGCAGACTGAGGCTGATAAGACTTAGACCCTCCAACAGCTTCTACACACCTTCCACCAAATCACTGTTGATTGATACAGTTTTCACTACCTGCCCTACATTCTTCAAAAACACTGCCCAGCAAAAAGGCATAAATAGAAGTCTAAGATGAAGAGTTAAAGTCCAGGACAGTTTCCATATTGACTGATTTAATCTTTTAAGTGACAATTACTGCTAAAAGTCTTCTCAGTACTGGTCTTTTCAAATACTTTTCCCAGTCTATGTATATAGAAAATAGACAATTCTGCAAGCTGTTCATCCTTCCAGCATTTAAGGAAGGGGGATTTTGATGGTGCTTTCCTAACAAGAAAAAGGATGTATTTAAGAAATTGAATAGATAACTTGACACAGGAATAAGATAATTTGCTCAAACCAGAGGATACACTGAATCATTTAAGAACTCTGCAGCAAAATTTGCCTCTTGGCAAACTGCTTAAGCATATTTCTGTGAGTGATTTGTCTTTTTTCCTTCCCCTGACACTTCAAGAGGCAGATGGTAGATTTCTAGCACTTTTAAGTGTCTGGTTGTTGTGCTCCATCATCACGATATACACACACTAAGAAGCATGAAATACTTGCTTGTACCATTTTTCTTCAATTTCTTAAAATCAAACAGCTTTTTCCTGCAAGGTATTCTAATAATCCATCCTCACACTTATTTTTTTTTTTTTATTGTCTCATCTATACGAAACGTAATTCTGCTCATCCTGTTTGAAGACTACAGAGCAGCAAAACACCTACATTCCCTAAAGAACTACTTTGAATAACAACCTACTCAAACATGAAAGTATGTATATTTATTTATATACATTAGGCTGTAATTGACATGCTGCTTTTTCATAGAAATTAATTTCATTATCTCATTTGAAATTGAGAACTACCCAAATATTGATCAGTGACGAAATGTGAAAGTTACAGTTATTGCATATGGTGTGAGGGAAAAATATTAGGTTAGATGGATTTAAAGAATTAGGCCATTGAACAAGTTAGAATGAAAAACATTTAACAGCACATTGAGCAGACTTAAGCAGGAAAGAACTGAAAGGAATATTGACACAATTAAGCAACTTAATTTTACATTCCAGTTGCGTGAATTAATAAAAAAAGAGAAATCTCCATTAGTTATGAAAAAATATGCAAGACTTACTTAACTGTCACCAAGGTGTCGGAGATCACAAAGAAATGCTGTTAAAATTATTACTTCATAAATGAGAGAAAGATTAATTCTGTTTACAATGATTAAGAAAGGAGGAAAGGAATAACACGGTGAAAACACTGAGGACATTGTTTTAGCCATTTTACATATAACTAAACTCCAGCCATCATATGATTATGTTGGAATAGCTAAAGCTTTAGTTTGGGTGGAGGGAAACAGGTGTGAGGATGGAAGAGTGAGAAGATGGATCTGCATGTCATTTGCACAGCAACAATTCTTGAAGGACATATTTCCTGGTTAATGGAAAGAGTTTAGAAAGCACAAAATCAAAGAGGCCAGGCAGAACAAGATTCAAAGGAAGGACAATAACCACTTTCAGAAGGATACCACAACCAGTCATGAGATTTTGCTTGGATGAAGTAGAAGCTTTGGCAAAATATCTCAGTTATGCTTAAGGCATGAAAGTGTACTGGAGAAGAGCTAAGATGAAACAGATATGTTATCCCCATCTTTTCTAAGAAGAAGGAACACTTTCTGCATGAGGAAAATTCTCACTGGCTGTGTCTCAGTTTCCCTAATCCTACAGCATTGTACTGGAAGTTTGAGAACCAGTTTGAGGCTGGTTGTTTGATCATACAAGTTTGGAGTGCATTTATAATGAGCACCAAAGTCCGACTCTGATCTTGGCATTATTTTCAGTGGGATCTGGCCATGTACAGGTGTGACAAACTGCGTCTTAAGACTTTTACTGCAGGTTTTAATTTCTAATATTCATGTGCTCATTTGCAGGACTAGACCCATAATGCTTTGTTAGCTTGAACAGCTGTGGGTTTACGGCTGGACTAGATTTGAATGAAAGTTTAAAGGCTGGTGTGTACTTATTGTATATGTCCAATTAGTCTTCACTCTGCAAAAACGAGGTTTTTCACTTCTTTTTGCTACATCACATTTCTTATGCTTGCTTTGGACTGCAAACCTGGCTCACACTTCAAGTTAACAAGGCTGAGGTACTGCCCTAATAATCCCTAACATGTTTAAACAGATGTTTATAGCTGCTGCTATACCTAAACTCTTGTTTTAAATTCATGAAGTTACTTGTTAAAGCTGAGTAAGACACAGGATGTCTGGTGATAAAGTGTGATTTTTTTGCTGTATTTGATTTCTGGTATATGAATGCCAACACCTGAAGTGTCTCAAACTGTTCAAAATAAATTACTACTACAGATATATGGGTTTAAAATCTTATAGCAACACAGCAGAATAATTTTATCTTATTCGTGTTATGTCTCAAAAAGACTTCATTGTGCTGTGTACTACATGCATTAGAAAAGTCATTTTGTTCAACATCAACAGACTAAGGACAAAACTGACGTCTTCTCACCCATTTTATAGACAAGTAACTGGACAGGCTAAATAGCTTGCCCACAGCCATAAAGTAGACCACAGCTGAGCACATCTCTTCAGAGTGCTGGCAGAGCCTTAGCTTAGACCAGTCTGGTTTCCTGATACTTTGGTCCAATCTTCCCACCACTTCTGATAGTGCAATTTAGACCATAAAGTAAGCTTTAGGGTTTAGATTCATACCTTTGCTACTTCATACTTACTGTAGATGTTCACATAATATGTGGTTAAAATGGGCCTCTATATGCTGATATTAATACCACCATTCACCGTAATTGACATGGCACAGGAGACTGGCAGATCAGGACTTCTGCTATCAATGAGGTCACATTGCTGTTTTTAAGATCTTATTTAAAATACCTTATGTGTGTATATATATATATCCCAAATTAGGACATAAGATCTGAAAGGAATATATAACCTGACCAAGACTGTCACCCTGTAAGAAACTATTTTGTGATAAACTTTGAGGGAGGCGTATTTAAAAATCCAGTTCTGGATTTATAAAACCCATATGAACCTGCTTATTCAAAAAGGGCCAACAGAAGATTTTTGTAACTCCTCATTTAATTCATCAGATTGCTCTGCAGATGGCAATAAAATTTATTTTCTATTTAAAGAGTGTCTCGCCTCATCACGCTCAAGGAAATAGACTTTCAAACTTCACCAAAAACTTGGCAAAGGGAAAATGCTGCACTAGCACCAAGTAATCCCATACAAAAAGCCTGTCTCCCATCTTACTTGTTTTGCTGTGCCAGAAATATTTTTAAAAGACCACAAAGTAGACTTTTCATATTTTACTGTGAAATATTCACACTCACTTTTAAACACACATGCTCTCAAGACTCCAACAACTGGCTCAGCCTGGCCTGCACCACATCAGACGTTTCGTTTCCCCACAAACAGGTCCATGGGAAGTTAGAGCATCTCTAGGCTGTCGGGAGAGAGGCAGAGACGTATAGATGGATAACTGCCTGCTCAGGCCTTGTGGTGTGAAGGGGAAATATCCTGGGAGGAAACCAAGGTCTTCCAGAGCACATCCTCAAAACTTTCCGATACAGCTGTTGAATCGTTTTTCCACAAAGGAGAGAAAGTGAAGGGCTTTCCCAGAAGACTGGGAAATCAGAGCTCTCGGGTTAGGTGCCACAGGATCCAAAGCAAGGATGGGAAGGTAAAGGGAGAGAAAGACTGCATGTAGCTCCAAGGTGAGTACAGAACCACTAGGACAAAGTACCCCACATTCAAAAGCAAGTAACAGTTTGCAGGCAACAGATCTGAGACATTTCCCTGGAGCCTTGGGACAGGAGAAAGCTGCAGACAGGGTGGAAATCTGCATAACTGGCATTACCAGAAAGTAAGTTTGGTATCTTACTACACTTGTATGCTAATATTTGACTGCTTTTTCCTGGAAGTATCTCTGAGGAAGAAAACAGCAAACAAGGAATATGCAGGTGACCATCAGGCTTTGGAGTTGCACTTAGCTGAGTGGTTTGCACAGGTGTACCTTTCTTTACTTGCACTTATACCCTATGACAGTGAATTCAGGACAATTATCATTCAAATATTTTATCAAGTCTAAATCAAGAATTGTCATCAGTTCAAGCCAAGGGGAACAATCACCATTCTTATTTGTACAGTTCTCACCTTCCAAAAGTGATTTCTACATGAACATTTTCACACTAAAAAAATAATGATTACAAAATAATTGCCTTCTTGAGATGGCTAATGCTAGCAAGCTAAGAAACAAAATCTTGGAAAATACTGAAGCATTTCTGGTGACTCTCCAAAAGAGTATTTAGCTGTGTTAATGCGTCTGCTCAGCAGTTCAGTTATGTATTTTCCTAATCAGGTGGTTCCTGGTTTTAAATGGGTAAAGCCTTCTTCATCAAACAATATAAAAGATCTCAGAAATAGTTAAAAAATACAGCTACAGATCTGACAAATATTTCCTCACCACCAAAAATGGATTCATGATATATATATATATATATATACATATATATACATACAATTGTAATCTATACAGCAGATAAATCTTTATACTATAAAGTTTTGTAGCTCCAAACCTGCTGTTAAGAGTGAAATGCTCAAGAGAGAATCAAGGCAGATCTTTAGGAAACTAATGGCATGAGCGTATATTGAACTGCTGGGAGGTATAGCATGAATATGCACAGCTTAATAACAACAAATGACAAACAATGGCCTAATGTCTGCAGCTAGAATCTGTTCACATCTCTTTTTTCTTCAAGGTACAAAATTATAAAAAATACATTTTTTCAAAGCCTTTTATTAAGATAGGTTTCATCTTAAATTTGCATTGAGAAGGTATTTACATTTAAAGAACCTTTTCCGGTTTCATTATTGCAGTGTAGTATCATCACCTATACTAATGGCAATGGGACTAATAGTTACAAAGGGAACATAAATGCACATTTGAAATGAAATTTAGTAAGTTTTACCATGCAAGAGGAAGGAAGGAACCTGAGGGTAGCAATGTGGATCATATGCTACTTTGAAATCTAACTGCCAAATAATTTTATCTTGCGCAAAATCTGTACTTAACCTGAATACTGAGTAATCATTTACCAGTACCTGTCAGTTATTGGCAAGGCTTCTGTTTTTCAGATGCTAACCAAAATGTAAAATGATAACCCTTAGGACAAAACCAAGATTACAAATGGAATTATTCTTTTGTTAAAAGTCTGCATAATTGTAATTCTACTTTGTTTAAAATATCTTGAGGATATAGATGTTTATGCCTGAAGCAGCAAAGAATAACAAAACTAAACACAAGTCATTCCTGTAATGGTACTGCTGTAGTACCCCAGCTATGCTTCGGTGGGATTGTTTATCATCAAATATACATAACAGGCCAAGTCCCCTACTTGACTAGACACGACGATTTAACATTGCCTTTTCAACTGCAGTGACGTGATCATAAACGTATGATCACGTCCTGCAGTATGATCAACAATTAACATGCAAAATTAAGAGCTGACAAGTCTTAGCAGGTAGCTGAGCCTTGCTTATCTTCTGCCAAGTTTAATTTTCACATCCAAAAAATCTTCCAGGCAAATTTTTTTTAAAGACTTAAGAAAAATAGGAGTGCTTTCTGTTCTGTTCTTGGTTATAAAGTTTTCACTAGTCTTATGAAAAACCAGTATTCGGGTGTTGTTTCTTTCAGGACAATTTGCCTTTCCTTTTTTGTTTGCCTTCATTTTATTATTTTGTACAGAAAAGTAGATCCAGGAAATAAACTGCCTTTATTTTTGTTCACAACCTGAATGACAACACACTGCATAAATTAAGACAAAAAAATAAACTAGTAAAGGATCTATTGCAACACAAATTTTTAGGAGATATATTAGGAACAAGGACAAACCTAAGGGAACATTAAGAAATCCAGCAGCACAACAAAGTGCAAAGGGAAAAACAAATATAAACATGTATAGCTCAGATTCTTACCAGATACAACAGTGCTGCATGAAGTTCCTGTATCTCATTTGCAGAAGCTCATTTGGTTTTTCGACACTGAATGATCAGAAAAATTGGACTGAACGTGATCATGAATTCAAACAGTCTCAAACATATGGCTATGCAAGGAAATTTATATCTATTCCAAACAAATGCCAATGTGGTCTCACTTTGTATGATGTGATACTAAGATAGAGCTCTAACAAATGAGGGGGATTGTGCACAGCTGTAAGGATGTACCTCTCAGCTCTTAAAGGCTTGTTCATTAAAGAAAATCTCACTGCATTCATTCTTCCAAATTATTCTTTCTTTATCTGGATCAGATTTTCAGTATACTTAACTAGGTTCTTGACATTATGATCTATTTTTTCCTCCCACGTTTGAGAGAACTTAAGACTTCACTATTTTTTGTGTATATTTCCAATTTGTATCAAATAGACAAGAACCTTATGAAGTTCAACAGGAACAAGTGGAAGGTCTTGCACCTGGGAACGCACAATCCAGGAGTGCAGCACAGGCTGAGATCTACCTGACTGTAAAGCAGCTCTGTATAAAGGGACATGGAGGTCCATCGTGGAGCACATACCCACTGGCAGCCCGTGCAGGAGCCCGCACTGGAGCAGAATGTGGACCTGT
>JBCJKH010017804.1:0-14647 GCA_039877255.1 Loriculus beryllinus
TCACTTTTAGGCTAGGTACATCCCCCTTGCAAAATCAATGCCAAAATGAAGGCAATGGATCTGTTGGAACTTGAATTCATTTAGCAATATATTCAGCTATCTGGGGTTTGGTTTGTGGCCTATAGGGATGCGGGGGAGGGGGCCTATAGGGATTCTGGGTAGGGACTCTTAATCAGGGACTGTAGTGACAGGACAAGCAGTAAGGGGTTCAAACTTAAACAGGGGAGGTTCTATACTGTGAGGGTGGTGAGGCACTGGAATGGGTTGCCCAGGGATGATGTGAATGTTCCATCCCTGGCAGTGTTTAAGGCCAGGTTGGACAGAGCCTTGGGTGGCATTGTTTAGTGTGAGATGTCTCTGCCCACGGAAGGGGGGTGGGGTCGGAACTGGATGAGCTAAAGGTCCTTTCCAACCCTAACTATTCTACAAATCTATCCTTTATCTCTTTCTACCCTTATAAGGAAATATGCAAGCCTAACAGAAATAATCTAAAGTGGTTCCTACAGTATCTCCAGGTATCTGTCAAAGGTAAATAAAAGCAGGTGCAGGAATTTTATGTCAGTAACTTGTTTTATTTTCATTCTTTGGAAAACAGATACTATCCTTTTGGAAGTCAGCTTAGTCTCTTGTGGCTCCTTCTGTGCTCGCTACTGGTGACAGATCATTGTTTCCCACCCTCCCACCAGGAAAAGAATAAAATTTAGTAGTAGGAGAAAGTGAGATATAGTAAGTGTAGTGTAACTATCATTTATTTGAGTTTAAAATAAGTAAGCAATCAGGGTATCTAAAATGTTCAGCCTTTCAATATCCCTCTAAGGCAACTCCATCTCCTTAGGCTTTTACACAGGTGCTGAAATAGCTGTGTTACTGTACAGGTATTTTTATCTTTACTCGACATACATTCTCCAGTGATTGTGGAACACTGAATTTAATCAAATACCTCATGAAACCTTGATCATTCTCTTAACTTTTAGTCTATGTCTTTTTTGTGTGTTTTTTTTTTTTTTTGTGGTTTTGGCTTGGCTTAGGGGTTTTTGTGTGTGTTTTTCTGTGTGGCATGTGTGTGTGTTTGTATGTTTTTGTTTTTATTTTTTTTTTTTAACTTGAAGAGGAACTGTTTATACTTTATTCATTGCATTTGCAGCAAAGTTGTCTCCTTGTTTAGCAAGCCTAAACAAAATTCAGCTAAACACAGCAACCTTGTTTTGGTGGAATATTAGAGTGTAAGCAGTGAAGTAGTTAATCAGATTTCCATTTATGCTGTGCTCAGCTTTAAATTAAGGTTTTTACTTTGAAATATTATATTAGAAATGAATTTAGACATTTGATTCTAACAACTTATGGATAGAGCCAAACCTAATAAAAAAAACCCATAGGGGAAAAACAAAAAATCAAAGCAGAAAAACTTGTTAGCAATCACTTTAAGTGTCAGCTATGTTAGTGTATACTCAAAGCCACGAATCACAAAATCACAATTAAGAGACATCAAGATACTGCCAATGTGTGATTACATTTAGGTAGAACTTAACTTTCTATCCATCCTCAAAATTACAAGTTGAATTTCTGAAACAATCGTTTGGGGTTTTTTGTTGTTTGTTTTTGGTTTGTTTTTTTTTGTGGGGTTGGGTTTTGTTTTGGTTTTTTTTTGTGTGTGTGTGTGTGGTTTTGGTTTTTTTTTTATTTTGGTATTTGGTTATTTTCTTTTTTCCTGAAAATACTTCATCCAACATGCTAGTGCGGCATTAATTATAGAAAATTAGTCCTACGCTAAGAGTTCATGGTGATGTTCATTAAATGCAAATCATGTTATTATTCAACAGCAGTCTTTAAGAGGATTGAAATATATGATGGTGTTGAGAAGCAGTGGAGCAAGACATATGAATATTAAAACCCGTGTTTCTCATAGAGTACCTAGAGAAGAGCAATCACAGTGATTCACCGGGGCTGGGTGGGATGAGTTGGGGAGAGAGGGGACAGAGGAGGATAAGTTTTCTAAACGGGTAAACAATTTGATCAAATGGTCAATATCGTTCATTATTTTGGAAATATTCTTAAATGTCCAGCCCCAGTTGACTTAAGTTTAATGTATTTTCAATCAGGTTTTTCAAATGTAAATTGTCAGAGTTTTTGTAATTTTGATAGAAATTACAAGAAGTGAGTGATGTACGTACAATTTCCATCCTATAATACAATTCATAATACATAACTTAGTCCTTAGCTAGTCCATCATCAATTACAAAGCATTCATTTATAGTATGGAAACATTATGTTCAAATAGTAAAGAACCAGCTAATTGCTGGAAATAAAGGCTTATGCAGAAAATAATATATTAAAAAAAAATCATGATGTTCCAGTTAATTGAAGGGAATGCGTTAAAATATATAGCTTGTGGATAAAATATCTGATTTATATAGCTGTTGGGCAAAGTCTTCTGGAACAGGGGTACTGCAACAAACACATCATCTGTGCCTAATATAAGCACTGAAATTTCTGGGAAAACCTGAGAAAAGGGGAATGTTGTTTCTTATGGGTAGAGCTTCCAGGTGGCTGCTTTGACTAAATGATATGGATCGAAAGAAATCCTGCACATGAAGAGCAAAGTAAAAAAATTTACCATGCCACTAATGTAAGTCAAATTACAACAAAACAGAAGAAATATTTCTTGTTTTTTGTAACTAATTTACGAGGAAGAATTCTGAGTTCATAGCTATCATTGGAATTGGGAAATTTTGGTTAGTTACAGAAGTACATAGATTTTTGCTGTTGCTGTCCTTTTGCTAGGTAAGTTATTCAAACCACCAGAAGAGCACTTGTATTAAATATTTGAGCTGAAGTACAGTCCTTTATATGAGTACATGTGTGTGTTCTACTTGAATACTCACATGTTCATAGATGAAAAGCAGAAAAAGGTTTTGAACCTGGTCAGAGGATCATGTCTTATTTGTATCTATGTATGCATAAGTGTCATCATTTCTGTCTTTTGATAGAAATTGAATGTATGAATTATGAAGCTATGGATACCAGCAAACCTGCACTTAGCAACACCTGTAACTATGGAAGAATTTTAAAAGCTAAGTACATGGAAAAGATAGGACACTTTTTTCTGAATGACAGCAAAAAATTTAGATGAGACATCAAGTTATCATCCTAAAGAACAGTAGTACTTTTGTCATAACTACATTCAAAAATAATTCTAGCAGATATTCTTTATTTAATAGCTCTGCACTATTCATCTTCCCTGAAGTGAGTGATGACCCTTGCAACTGTAGTAATTAAACTTTTCAGTTGCATAAAGGGCCTTTGACAATCTCAAAAGGAGAATTACAAATTAGAACTCTGACAGCCCAGCCCTCTGAAAATAAAGTCTATTTCCCCTTGGCTTTCCAACTCTAATTCAATTTTGGCAGATAGAGTCAGGTGTAAGGGAACCAAAAAAAAAAAAATGCACATGGACTTTAGGCTGGTAATGCAACTGAATGTACATTTTGTGTTACTTTAATCATGGTGATGTAAATGTAACATTGCACTCTGCAAGTTTGTTACTGGGAGAACAATAGAACCATAGAATGATTTGGGTTCCAGAACAATAGAATGGCTTGGAAGAGACCTTAAAGATCATCTATTTCCAGCCCCCACCCTGCCATAAGCAGCATAAACTTCCACTAGACAGGCTGTTCAAAGTGCATCCAACCTGACCTTAAACACTAGCAGGAATGGAACATCCACAATGTTTCTGTGTAACCTGTTCTAGAGCCTCACCACCCTCATGATAAAGATTTCTTCCTAATGTCTAATCTAAATCCACCCTCTTTCAGTTTAAAACCATTCCCCCTTGTCCTATCACTACATACCTTTATAAAAAATCCTACTTCAGATTTCCTGTAAGCCCCCTATAGATATTGGAAGGCTGCAGCAAGGTCTCCCCAGAGCTTTTTCTTCAGGCTGAACAAGCCAAACACTCTCAGCCTGTCTTCATAGGAGAGGTGCTCCAGCCCTCTGAGCATCTTTGCGACCCTCCTCTGGACTCACTTGAGCAGGTCCACATCCTTCTTGTGTTAGGGTTCTCTAGAGCTGAATGCAGCACTCCAGGTGAGGTCTCACAAGAAAAGAGTAGAGGGAGAGAATTGCCCCCTTGACCTGCTTGCCATGCTTCCTTTGCACACTTTGTGAATACAGGAGGGAGAAACTCCTCTGAACATACATAGGATTATAGCATAGTTAGGGTTGGAAAGCATCTTAAGATCATCTAGTTCCAACCTCTCTGCCACAGGCTGTGACACCTCACACTGGACCATGTTGCTCAAGACTCTGTCCACCCTGGCCTTGCCCACTGCCAGGGATGGAGTATTTACCACTTCTTTGGGAAACATGCCATTTATTTTGAGTTATGACACATGTTTAAATTCCTAGTCTTTTAATTAATTGGCAGCTCTGATGTAGGTCATGATAGCCAGAATGTGTTGACCTTGGTAAGAGTATGAATGCCACTAAGATAAAGTTATGCAAATCGTTGTTCTGAAATCTAGAAAGAAAAGCTTCAGAAAACATTGTACATGATTAGATGCCGTCTATTCTGTGGGATTTCACAGTTCAGATGCAAGATGGGATGAATATATCCAGTCTATTTCAATACAAACTAGGAAACAGTTTAAATTACTTGACCTTCAGAAGTAAGTTTTTAACTGCTACATCAGAATCTATGAGAATATATTTATCCATCCCTTAAAGGCAAATAAATTGTAAACCAGGCCCATGCCTCTGAGGAAAGAAGGAAAGTCATATGTCTTTAAAGCTTCCAGAGTTTTGAAAATCTGTGGCATAATATATTAATTTCTAGTTTCAATTAGCATAGTTTATTATCCCTAAAGGTCAATACTTTAATTTAAACTTCATTAATTATGCAAAAGTCTTATCTAATTATTATTTAATTGTGCTTTACTGTTACTTAGCTTAATAAGACAATGAGTATAAGCTAAATATAGGAGGCTTTAAGCAAAGTTGAGTTTGTTTCTTTTAATTCACATTGTTTAAAGAAATTATGATAACAATAACTAGCAAATGGTGAATAAAACGGTGAGGTAGGCTAGAATTATGGGGAACTAAGTAAGGCTCTATGGTAGTCCTCTTTCACACAAACCAGGCCTCAAAAAATTTGTATTTTGCATCCCAGCTCATAGTTTCTAATTCAAGAATTCAAAAAAACAGCTTAAGCAGAGTCTTGAATGGATATGTAATGGTCAGCTGAGAACCTCTCAGCAGTAGGCTGAATGGTGAATGAGTACAGCTATGATCTCATATGTACTATTGCCTTAGATGGAAGGTTAAGATATCTCTACTAGTTCTGGTAGATACTAGTCTTTTAGATTTTTCTTGCAAGCTATTTCCTTCTCCACACACAATTGAATTGGACATGGCTTTAAGTACAGCCTGCTAGAGAACAATCCAATGTGGTACAATGTGGACAGAGCTAAAAGTATCTCCCATCAGGTTGCATTCCATCCACTGGTCTTCTTCATGTTCTTCTACTTTATTTTTATTGCATTATTCTCACTGCCTAGCTCTTAAGGAATGTTGAGTTGCTTCTGCAAGAAAGATGGGAATAGGCTTCTCCAAGTCAAAAGGGACTTCTCCAAGGCAGGAGGGAATGGCTTTAAACTGGAAGAGGGAAGATTTAGATTAGACATTCAGAAAAAAATCTGTACTGTCAGAATTGTTAGACACTGGAGCAGGTTGCCCAGAGACTCTGTGGACACTGTGGATGCCCCAACCCTGGCAGTGCCCAAGGCCAAGTTGAATGGGGCTTTGAGCAACCTGGTCTAGTGGAAGGTGTCCCTGTCTATGGCAGGGGCGTTGGAACTAGACGATCTTGGAGGTGGCTTCCAAACCAAACCATTCTATGATTCTATGATTAAAGATCCTATTCAAAGTATTAATAATATGCTATAGCAGTATTTAAATTTTTTATGACAGAGGGATGTCTAGTCAGGAGTCTCAGGTTTTGTTTTGTGAGACATATTATTAATCTTTTTTTGCATTTCTGCCTGAGGTTAAAGTAAGCAATAGATTCAGTGACTGACTGGCGCTATGAAATTTTGTGAGTATAAATAGTATGAGAGACATTTTTATTTCTCCTTTCAGCTATATTTTTAAAAATTGTATCCTCAAGTGACACGGCAAAACTCCCTCTGATTTAAAATAATGTTAATCCAACTACTACAAAATGTTCATATACATATTTGGGATAAGAATCGATAGATTGTTTGTAATACAGAATTCTTTTTATTTATTATTAAAGAGTTTTTTCAGGAGCACACATCAGGTGATACCACCCCATAGATCACCTTGAAAAGTAGTTTGTTCTGTGAATAGCCCCACTGATTTCAAATAAACTCAATAATCAGTATTCTTTCCGAAGTACAGAGCACCACACAGGCTCCCTATTGTTGTACAACAGCATTCATCCATTGGATTTAATAGAATTGCAGGGATTTAGACCAGCTGAAGGTCTGGCACATAAATCATGCAAAAATGCTGCTCCAGTACACTGAGAAATCAGCAAGGCTGTTTGGAAAGTAAAGATCATCTGGAAATTCTGGAACTGGTCCTGTGAAGCTTAAGCATAATAATTATCATTGATGGTATATTTCTTCTCTATTTCCAACAGTAAGGATGGCAGAATAATGTATAAGGATAGATGCTTTGCGTTTAAATTCTTTATGCATAAAACACCTTCCCTCAATTCTGATGAAGGCTTTTATGCCAGTGTTTTACTAACAGTAAGTGCTGATGGAGGGAGACAAAAATAGCCTTCTGCAAGATGTACTGAAAGGCCAGTTTGACAGAATAAATCTCATTTGCTTGTGTCCCAGCCTCACACTTACATTGCTAAGCTTTTATATCCTTGGCAGTATGGGTCCTGGGTCCTGAACAGAGATCCTTTTTCCACTTGCATTTATAATGAAACCAGAAAGGCATCTTCGTAAAACAGTCACCTTCACTTTGACTTATAAAAAGGAAATTGTTCAGACTGCAAGGACAGTTATTTGGAATGTGCCTTGAAGCTATATTTCAGTACTGCATCCGGTGCTTAAGTGCTGCCATCTTTCAAATAAAGCATTTGAGATCATCTTCCTCTTTATATTGTCTTTGTCCTGCTTCAGTTTTCATTCTCACCTTCTTAGAAAAAAGAAACTTCTTAGTGAGTCTATGACACTGTGTTTCAGTCTCTGTTGAAATGTAAGATGTAAATGATGGATCAGAAGGAGCTTTGGAGCTTTACAAATCTTGGTTTCCAGAGACAGAATGAAACATAACTGATCTTAAAAAAAAAAAAAGAAAAAAAAAAAAAGAAGTATACTTAAAGTAACGTTAAAGCCACTTCAAATTCTGATTTGAATGCAACTCTCTTGATTTTACTTCATGAGTAAATTTCTGATCAGCACCCAATTGCTGAAATGCCTGTTATTGGGTAATTAGAATAACAGCTTAATGATTTCAGATCATTTTATTTAGAAAAATAGGTTACATAAGTTATTGATACATTTCAAGGTCTGAATTCCAGACCTTTTTTTCAAATGTACCTTTGATGAAATGGTATGAACATGTGTTTATTTTCCATGTACTGACTTCACTAAAGCAGTGTTTTAGCACTGTTCTAAGTTTCAGCTTTATGAAAGATTATAAATATCTAAACACATATAAGAGTATATGTGTGTCTTCGGCTATTTTGAGGAAAACAATCTGCTGCTTCTCCTTGGAGTGCTGACTAACATTTGAACCAGAGCAATTTTAGTATGAATACTCTGAGGTATATTTGCTTTTGCTTCAGTTCTGCAATGAGCTGTGTGAAGTGCTGAACATCTACAGTGTCCACTGCTTTCACTGGCTTTTCACTGAGAGCTAGGATACACTTCTATGCTCAAGAACATTTAGAGGACTGTGTATGACTGAGTCATGCTATATTCATTAGCGTCAGCTGTAGAGCAAGGCATTCAGGTAATCATGTCAAAAAAACCCAACCCTCTATCATCTGTTACACATGCAAAACGAGAGAATTTTTAGCATCACCTGCTTCCATGGACTGAAGATCCTCTTAATTATAAGCTCTGTATTAATCTATATTAATATATTCACACTGGATTGCTGTGATTAGTGTTTATATATATATAACACAAATATAGAAACAAACACCATGTGCAAAAATAGACAGTGAGATGAAAAGTGTAGAAGCTGCAGTTCTGCACAAATGATTCTGATCACTTAATGACTCATAATGGTTCACTGCGAATCTGAGGCGTAAAGTAATGACGTACAGCTTGTTGACAGCCACCCACATGTGGCAGCGCATACAGTAATCCAATGATACAGCAATGATGTTATGTTACAAGATTTTAAAAGCTTTTGACTGAGACAAAGGGAAATTTGGACATATAACAGAAAATTCAACTTACAAGTGCCTCTTCCTTTATAAGATCCATCTTAATTGACAATTGAAAAAGAGCATGCAGTTTCTTCTGGAAAAGGGCTTGTGGTTTGGTGCCTACTGGGCAATTGCCCGCATCAGAAAACTTGAATATTATTTGCCACAGCTCAGTACACTCTCCCATCTCCAGTTTCAGGCAAAACCCTTACAGCAAATTTCCATACAGTGAGTGACCTCAGAGCCTTGAGTGGATGGAAATTATCCTATAAAAGGATGGTCCTATGTCTTCCATATGTTCTCTGTTTTTGCATATAAACAAGATGCCTGATTTACAGTTCCATCTAGCTTTAGGCAATTGATAAAACAAGGAGGGTGTACTATCATAACACACAGTGGCATACAGTGTTTTCCTTTCCTAGCTCAGTAATAGTGAGAAAGTGCTATTGATACAAAGAGCATCAACCTTCAAATTTGCAGTTTTAGGGAATTATTTCTGAATATTCTTGTAAATAAAATGCAAGCAGTATAATTTTGTGGGAGCAATTACAGTTCAAGTTTCCTTATATATAAAGCTGTTTATTTAGAAAAAGTCAATTCAGAATTTAGAATTTTTAAGTAACACCGCTGTCCTCCATTTTCCACAGTATTTGCCAAGCACTCACAGGCAATTTTGGGTATTCAAAACCATAGAGACAGAAATGGAAGGGGAAAGAAAAAGAAACAGAAACATGCTTTCAAAAGTGTTATTTCCTGGAGCTTCTGTTACATCCAATATTCTTCTAGCAATTTTTATCCCAGACTGTTAGCCTCATGTTCACATCAAGGACATTCTTAATCTCACACCCCCTTTTATGAATGTTACTTTCTTTATTGTATCTGGACTTTTTTTTTAGCCTCTTAATAAAAATAAAGAATTTTAACAAGAAAGAAATTCAGATGTAACAATCAAAATGCATGTGTTTTGAAGATGTTTGAAATTAGAATTTAATTGTAAAGTGTTCCTATCATTTTACAAAAAGTACTTTCCTGAAAGAAAAATGAGAACTGAAAACTGTACACAGAATAACTGCACTTGACTGACATCCACATAAGGATGAGGACATAATACAAGCTGGCAATCCTGTAAGAAACATATTGTTCTGGCAGGCACTGGGAAAGGTTACTTTTAAGGGTAGAAGTACACCTCTACTCAGAGAGAGGAATATCATTTGCTAGCAGAATATTCTGTGTTTTGCCCTGTACCTGACTGTATAATAAGGCAGGGGTATAAGGCTGAAATGTTTTGGATTATTCAAATCTCTTTTCCACTGAACAAAAATTTTATTTTCTGTCTAGTGAGTTGAACTATGAAGAAGTATGTAATGATGGTTAGACATTAAAAATCACCTGTGTGGACTCTGTTCAAGTGTTCTCATAATCATTTAAAGATGAGGTACAAAGTAGAATGGAACACAAGGCAGTTTTAATCGACAAGGATTTTAATAGGAACTTTGTGCTAGCAGCTGGCTGAAATTTGACCTGTAAACCAACAGTGCAATTTGTTAATCACAAAAGGGAGTCAGAACAAACTGTACCTAGAGTTCAAAATTATATATTCTAATCCTGTAATAAAAAAAACAAAGCAACTTTTTTTTTTCTTTCTTTTTTTCCCCATGGGAGACTTTTGGCATTGGACAGTACTGTATTAACAGCAATTCTAACTCTGTGACACTCTTGAATATATGTTGCTACTGTTTTGTGACTTGAAGAAGCTGCAGCCAACCTTTTATGAACTTAGTGGAATGGGGCAGTACACATGCGTGTTCATTTGCACGTGTACCCAGAACAACATATCTTCTCCCTAGAAAACTTAGTATGATCACTGAACAGCACCTACAATATAGATCTCTCCTTTCGAGGCAGGTTTTGGTTTATAGGTTGATTGTACTCATTTATTTATTCGATAAAATGTCGACAAACTTAAAAAACAAACAAACCACACTGAAGTTTTCTTACTAAAAGGTTCTAGGTTATCTGCAGAAGACAGTGAGATGCTACGGATTTTCTGCAAGGATGCAATATCATCATGCATTATTCTTTTGCAACAGTCATCACTGTAACTGCACAAATTATTTTCTCATGTAGTAACTATTCACAAACATATACCCGTGTATGCTTCTGATTTGTGCAGGAGTATGGACAGATAGATTTCCAGTCCCGCCTGATTCCACAACATGGCAAGGTAACTATTACCATACCAATGCATTCGCTGCGTAATAAATACCCTGGCAACTTTGGGATGACACTGCTGTCTTTGAACCTCTTGTCGTATCTCCCTCCCATTGGAGAAACAATGTCTACATTCTTCTATTTTAACATCATTTTAATTTCCTGCTCTATTTCAATACCATCAGGACATGCACTAACTGAAAACTTCCACCAAACATGTATACATGGAAAGGTGTGAGGAAGATAAAATGTGCATGGATCATTACTTTTGTTGTCTATAAGTAGCCCTTGAAATACAGCCTTCGCATACAGAAGATTGCTTTAAACTCCCTTGGCCAAATGCAAACTGATTTTCACAGGTCACAGAATGTTCCTGCTTAATTTCAGCTTTCAAGCAGTTACCACACAGCTCAGATGCTCCAGGACTTAAAAAGCAGGATGTATAGGGTACGTTACACTGCCAGTAATGTATTTGATTCGCATTTTACAGTTTTAGACATAGTTGAACCATTTTTACTCAAACATTTCAAGGACATCAGTCTTGCCTGGCTAGGTGACAAATTCAACACAAATTGCCCCTGAAAATTCTTTTGATTTCTCATCTTTTAAAGTAAACATTTAAACGATAAGTGATTAACACAGTTAAATGCAGGTAGGATTCTAGACTTAATATGCAAAAGGTTTTTATTATTATTATTTCTAAGTTATGCAAATAGGAGCTGCCTGTTAGTGTAAGCAGCCAGGCAGCAAATGTGGCTTGTATCATCTGCAAGAAACATCTAATTACCTATATTAGCATCATAGATGTAGTTCCTTGCTAAGGACAAGAAATTACGTATTTTCTTTTATACAGGAGCTCATTCTGTACTATTTCATCCACGATTATGTTCTCCAGTGATTACCAACTTGCCTGGGAGAAACAAACAAACAAACCATCCCCCACAAAACAACTATTTTCTTTATCTGTAAAAGTACCAAGTACTGCTGCCTGTGCAGTAGAAACCAAGTTAAATGCCAGAAGATAATCAGGAGCACATAGTCAGTAGCAAGCCATGCAAGTACTTGTCGCTTTCAGAAGTTGCAGTTATTTCTAAGTAATAATGCATTTGTTCAGAAAATGCATTTTAAACACATTTTGCATGTATTTGTTTAAGAGTAGCCACCTTTGTCAAAACTGTTCAGATATTCTTTTTAATTTTCCACTCTTAAGTCTTCCATTGGATTCCACTACTTTTACTCTTCTTATTTCATAGTTTACCCATTAAAATAAAGATTGAGGTCAGAAATAATTACCACCTTCATTATAAAAATTTTCTTCCTCACATCCATCCTTAATCTCTCCTCTTTTGGTTTAAAACCATTACCCCTCATCTTATTGCAACATGGACTACTAAAGAATCATTTACATCAACTTTGTTGGGACTATTTGAGAGTTATGGTAAAACCACATTAAATGTTAAGATGTTATACAAAGCAACCACAAGCTACACAATTAAGACAATTAATAAATGGTGGCTGAGGGCTATCCATACTTGGAAGAGAGACCCATAGACATTTTGCTTTATTATTTCTTTCAAAGATAAATAAGAATATTACTGGGTAGAGCAGAGGATGAACCTGTTTTACTTCTGTCTTGTTTCTTTCTGAAATGAGAAGCACAGTAAGAAAGAGGTACTCATTTGCTAAAGTATTTCAGTTGTGCTGAAGACATTTAATTTGAATATTGGCAGCAAAAAAATGCCAAATTTACATAGAAATGTTATTGTATTCACTGATCACTGAGATGAATATACTAGGTCACTATAGTGACCTAATATATTAGGAGAATATGTTACGTACCTCACACATTTTCTTGAAAAACAATATTGTGTTTCATGTTTCATTGGTTTATGACTACAGTTAAATGGAAGCTAGAGAACTATTAAATTAATTCTGAAGTAAATATGTAGATTTGGTCTACTGAGTAGTTCACTAACCTTCAATGACTACATACGCCCACTGACTTCTTGTCTATTATCTCCAATAGAAAGTCAAACAGCTGGCACAGCAAGATCTAGACTGCAGACATCTAAGTGTCTGTTTGGCATTGGCTCCATTTTTCTGAATTACACATGGAAAAGTCTTAGTGCACAGCTGGCTCAGCATCTCTGGTTCAGAAGCAGTGATATTTTCTGTGATTTACCTTTATGTTGGCAAAGCTGATTTCTTAATTTTTATAGAGGTGAATAATCCTTAAGCTTCAGTATCTGCTGCTATTGAAGCTGATGGATAACACACAAATTGAAGATTATTGACACGCATAAGTTTCAGCATCAGGCTTACTTTGCAAATTTCAATGAAGCTGAGCTGTGGCAGAAATAAATTTCTCATGATCCACTTTATATCCTAGTTTGACTCCAGAAACTCCATTAATCTTTCTTTCTGGAATACAATAGAGTCTGATCTTTAATTTATTCTGACATTTTTGCATGCAAACCCAATGAGGTCACAATGCTGGAGACCGTGATAAAAACAGGATGAAGCCACACAAGATAATATAAGGAAAAAATAAAACAAGTTTTCCTAATGTGGAGTCAGAATGGTTATGTACTATTAAGTTTGGTATTTATGAAAAAGATAGAGCAATACTTGGTTGGAATAGACTGTATTCGGATTTATGATGCTAAATATGATCAACAGAGGAAACTAATATCATGTATAATGACATCATAATAACATCTCAAAAAAGACTATCATCCTCCAATCTTCTATATACTGGACTACTAAAAAAATTAATTGCTTCATTTTATTGTTCATACATTAATAATTAAACCTGAAGGTAATACTATGTGATATGAACAGCTTAGTCTAATGTGAAGTATTGTTTTAGTGTTTGCGCTTGATTTCTTTTTGCCTGTTGGTTTTAGATTCCCACTTGACTCCATATAGTCTTTATAGCTCTAGAACTTAATTCTGTTTTGCTTATGTGGGCACAGTGAGACTTTTTCCCAGTAAAAAAACTTCCCAAACAATGTGAGGAATGTGGCTTAATTAAGTGAAATAGTGGGTTTAGAGCATTAAATTCAAAGTATATGTAGCCTGTCCTTGGTATGACACAAGACAGTTATGGGGATGTTGCAGGTCTACAGCAGACAGAAGTCAGTATGATGTAGTCTTCCAGTTTTTCATTTGGGAGTAGCCTCTGGTGTGAACTATTCAGCAGAATTGCATCCAGAATTTGTCTTAGAGGGAACTAGAAGTATCTCTGAGAAGAGACCTTGAGAGTAAATTGAAAATTAAGCAGGGGATAATCAAGAGACAAAGACCCCAGGGGACAAAATTTTCTTCACAGTCTGTAGTGAAATGTTGTCTCTCCTTAAGGGAAACATTTAACATCTTAACAGGCTATCAGTGGGATTGAGCTGGAGCAATAGAATATATGGAAAAAGCAACCAAAATAAGAAAATTATGCTAACAGTTTCCATATATATTTTAAGTATTCAATCAAAAAAGGTAATAGTGAAGTAAATGACAATAAATACTGTATTTAGTTAAAAGAAAAGGTATTTGATAGTATAATATTGAATTAGGTCAGTTACATATGTACTGTTCTAATAATACCTTTCAGTGTGTGATCCCTGTTTCCTTTCTGGTAAACCCATAGAGGCTCACGTATTTGTTTCTCTTATCTAGCATTTGGTAGTACTCTAGATTTGTCAACATGATACACTGCTAAAGTACAATCTGTCATGGTACCTATTGTGGTTTCTGCTGGGATAGAGCTAATTCTTTTCCTAGTAGTTGTTGCAGTGTTGTGTTTTGGCTTTAGTTTGAGAACAATGTTGATAACACACTGATGTTTTTGTTGTTGCTAAGTAATACTTACCCAGATAAGAGCTTTTCAATCTCTCGTGCTCTGCCAGTAAGGAAGGGCACAAGAAGCTTGGATAGAGCAGAGTCAGGACACCTGACCCAAACTAGCTAAAGGGGTATTCCATACCACAGCACATTATGCCCAGTATATAAACTGGGGGGAGT
>JBCJKH010017807.1:3011-16999 GCA_039877255.1 Loriculus beryllinus
TGAAGTGGGAAGGCTGCCCCTTTGCAAGTGGCCATGCTCCAAGTGTCATTACCACCAAACTGCTTCCCAACTGCTTCTTCAGGGCTATTCTATAGCCTGGGCTTTACAACTCCATTACCAGCCACAAAGACTACTTAGCACACCTACTCTGTATGCAAATGCACGGCCACCGCTTAGCTAATTGGCTGCTTGCTTAATTACAACCCCATCTGAGATAATCTTTTCTAAATGGGTGAAAGTGCAGAGCATCTCCATAGCTACTAATAAGGCTGTCACAATCTCTAATCAGAGCAGTGTAAGCAAGGCCAAGTACTTATACATGAAAGACTTCAGCCAAGCGCGACAACCAATATAGCCAACTGCTATGAAAATACATTTATTAATATGTGTATTCTAAAAAGTATGTTTAAAAGAAGTTCTGAAGCCAGAAGAGAGATGCTAATTATGTAGACAGACCTCTAATCTACCACCCATCCTTTCATGGGATTGAAATATCTCAGGATCAACATCAGCCATTTGTGTTTATACAAACATTTGGTGTCTCTGGAGTATTCATTTGTCAGGTTAGGACCACAGGATAGGAGTTTCACCCATTTCCCTCACAGAACCTTGAATTACCAACACCACAGAACATTTGTGTGTCATTTCTCATCTGAATTAACAGTTTTAGCTTCCAGGCCTTTCTCTGCTTTTCTTCACTGTTATTTCGTAACACATTTTCCCCATAAATATTTTCACGACTCTAATCAGCTCATTTTTCAACCTTTTTTTTTTTTTTGGTCAACAAGATAGATTACATCCAAGCCTTCTGCTGCAAGGCACTTTTCTTCACCTTTGCAAGAACTTCCACAGCCCTCTTCTTTAACCTTCAGCTCTTCCAACATCCTTTAAAGAGTGCTGACACCAGAACACCGCCTAGTGCCCTCACAAAGTGATATGGAAACACAAAACTTTATCCACCTGCAGTTCTGGGGCATGCTGTGGATGCAACAAAGAGATACAGCAAGGTTGCCTGGGAAGCACAGGGTGTCTTTTTATAGCCACCTTAACCTAAATGCAGGGCCCAATCTACCAAAACCCCAAAGCCTTTAGCTCTGCCCACTTACGCCGAGCAGTAATTCACAGAATCACAGAATGGTTTGCTTTGGAAGGGACCTTAAAGATCATCCAGTTCCAACCCCTGCCACAAACAGGGACCCCTTCCACTGGAGCAGCTTGCTCCAAGCCCCTGTGTCCAACCTGGCCTTGAACACTGCCAGGGATGGGGCAGCCACAGCTTCTCTGAGCATCCTGTGCCAGCGCCTCAGCACCCTCATAGTAAAAAACTTCTTAACATCTAATCTCAATCTCCCCTCTCTCTGTTTTAAGCCATTCCCCCGTGTCCTGTCACTACATGCCCTTGTAAAAAGTCCTTCTCTTTCTGAAAGAGGAGAGAGCAAAAGAGGTACAACACACAGCATACCAGAGTAATAACCTCATGCTTTTGAAGAGTCCAAAAGTCTGCACTGAAGTGATCTGCTCTGTCCTGCACTCAACTCCTATCCACTATGTCCCTGTAGTTTTCCCTTTTCATCTCAGGAAGCATGATGGCCACCTTGAATTCTGCCAAGGTGACAAAGTCTGTGACTTCAAACTCCAGTATTAAGTAGTACACACTGTACTCTGCAAGCTGGAAATTTCAAAATGTGAAAGAAACCCTGTACCCAAGTCTGTGTCATTTTAACAGGCTTCCCTTCCTAGCTGCAGTCTCTGCAGATTTATAAACCAATTTGGCAGCAACTCCAGCAACAGCATTGCTACACAACAATAATTACCAAAGCAGGAAACGCTCAATAATACAGAATAATTCACTGTCAATAATTCACTGTCATTATAGATATGCATTTTTCATGTGAAGAAAGATATTTCTTTCACCTTTTCCTAAACATACTAAACAGAAAACAAGGAACTATCACCCCAAATGAAAGTACTGCATGAAATTCTCTGCACAGTACTCCCCATGGCTGGCACATACCACCAGGGAGTCAGGGAACCTCCAAAGCACCCTTTGGGAACAGCTAACAGGCTTGCCCAGGCATTCATTCCTGGAATAAAGGGCAATTCTGCAAAGCAGATACCTTGCCTGTAGGGACCAAAGCCATAAAAGGCCCAAACTCAGCCCCATAACAAAGCAGCAGCAATGCTCACGCAGAAGCAACAATGATGCTCTCACAACACCACAGGGTTTTATTTTTTAAACAGAGCATTTGGTACATTACAAATTTCATATAAAATGATCACTCAGCCACTCGATTATCATAAGCACTTAGGGGAATTCTGTAGTTTATACAGCATTTTTAATTACTTGGTATAAGAAAGGCCCAAATTTGATCTAAGAAGTGACAGTTTGACAAAATCTCCTAAGAAACAAGGCTTCTCAAGCACTGAATCTTCAAAGCTTTCTCATCTACAAGAACAGTGCAGAAGTGAAAATACGTAACAGGGAGTTTTACCAGGCCCAAACCATGGCAGCCATGGAAGAGGATATGGTGTTTGCCTGCCACAGGAAAATCATAATGTATCTCTATTTAGAATATGCATGCATGCCTATTTGCTCTAGATGCATGTATAATCAGGTCTAGTATACATAAGAAAGCATATGAAGGATTAAACATCAATTGCCTGTCCTCCTACACTTCCCATCTCTCTGCCAGGTCCCAAGAAAAACAGAAGGCACAGTAGCAACGATTGGAAACAGACTCTGAAGTAAGAATATAAGAGGAAAATGCCCATTTTCTTTTTGTAGCAGAAGCAGAACCTGTAGCAGGCACATTAGTGTTTCACTCTCCATAAATACCACCATATTCTGAAATTAGGACGTTCTGATGATTTTAACAGGATTTTAAATATGCAGCATAAATAAGGATCATTAGAATTTGGAGATGCGACCATTACATTTGACAACAGAATTTACAGTATTATGCAAATAATTGTTTTAATATTACTCAAGCATCCCACATATTATAACTATTTCTGGGTGACTAGGAGAGCTTCACAGAATCCTGAAGTGTAATCTTTTGCGAAGTTCACCATCTGGGAGTGCACAGACAGCACTTAACCCTACTGGCTTTTCTCCAAGAGACTTACAGCAAGTCTGTGGCATGCCTTTCTTTTAACAATCAAATGAGGGGGTTACTTTGTTTTTGATTGTGGTGTAAAATAGCCCATTATCTAAACAACATTAGGGAGATCAGGTCTCCAGAGAGCAATAGCATCTTTTACTGGACTAGCTGACAAAGCTGAAACTTTGCTCAGTGTTTTCACCCAGGTATGCACAAACATCTTCATAAATTAAAAAATGTAGAAAGCTTCAAACTAAAGACAGACTAATCATAAAGAAACAAGTTGCTGGCAGAACATCAGCCACATCATAAGAAAAGAAGGGCACTAGCTGGTGAGAAGATGAGAGAAAGAGCTCACTAGGAATGAGAAGGGTGAAGCAGGAAAGCAGGGTATAACTGCAGACCAGGTCATAAACCCATTCAACATATCTAGAGATACCTCTTCTTGTTATGCATATGTGTATCTCTACCATTATCCATTATGCATATCCAGAAGAGTTGCAACAGGCTTGACCTCTCAGGTACATCTTTGTAAACCTTTTCATTGCTTTTTTTGGTTTAAAATAACTCAGAAGGATCAAGACCAGGAAAATGATAGGAAGATACGAAATATTGATTCCTGCTGAAAACAGAGATTTCCAGCCCTTCACCAACTGTCTGCAGGAAAGCATCAGTGCGTAGAGTTGCCCACACAATTCACATGAAGGCACTAGTGCCCTGGATGGAGTCTTCTGCATTCAGAGCATAGACAGATTTCAGAATTCCTACAGCTCTGTCCTCCAAAGTATTAGTTATAAATGCATGCTATTCTGACACTGCTTGGTTTCATTTGGTTTAGGTTTTTTTCAGTGCCTTGGAAGTTTGGTCTTTGTGAAGACTGTGGTAAGGCTACAGTTCTTCTGAAGGCTCAAGAAGTGATAGAAGAAAAGGAATGTGCATTGAGGATAATGGAAAAAAAAATCTTTTGCGGTTTTGTGTTCCAGTTCTGGCTGTAAAATACGCACTCATCTACCATGGTCACAAAGAGGATGGTAAATAAAGGGATGGAAAATCAATGAGAATTTTTGTTCCAAGTCTTTTAGGAAACATGGGCACAGCTTGTCCAGAGAAACAACACAGCATGCTTCAGATGAAACAGGGCTCTCCTTGGAGTGCTACATTGGCACTTGAGCTGGTGTGCTTCAGATGCCTGCTGGTCTGGGGGATGAAGGTTTTCTGGTGTGTGAGCTGACCTCAGAAGCTCTGAGGAAGGTCTGAGGAATCAAAGTGTGCTAACAACTTTCTTGTCCCCTAACACTCCACAGGTCAAACGAAGAACACAGCCAGGCTGGATGTCACAGACTGCAAGCTGGCAGAGAAAAGCAGTAATATTGGTACTCTTTATAATGTAACTCTTATGCTCCATGTTGATTTGCCTCATAATTAATTAAAAGGATCAACATTCACAAAGAAACATAATTCACAAAATGTAACTGTTATGCTGCAAGATTAGTCCAGTTGAAAAGTAGAGCAAGGTGGCTTTTCAGTCTCAAACAGCACTTAAGTAAAGAGTGGCAGCACTCTTAGATAAGGATATAATTAGAAGTTTTCCATTTCATTCAACTGTTGCAAACAGCAGGGGATTTCAAGTGAGCAATATGATGGGAAGGGCCAAAGGAAAGAAACAGGCAAAAGAAAACAAAGCACTTTGAAGAACACAACCGCCTCCCAGTTTGTCACAACACTGAATAAGGAAAGGCTTTGTCTCAGACAGAAGTCATGGGTTTATTTTCTTTAAAAACCTGTCCTAAATGGCTTTCTAGGCCAACACATACAGATGAAACCTGTATTTTCAGCTGTGGTATGTGTTCCCCAGTTGTTAACACCAAGTAAGGCAGCTGCTCACACACAAAGCCTCTAATTTTAACAGGTCAACACTAGAAACGGTCCGAGATTGCAATAAATTGTCAAATTCCTATTTTCAGATTTCTAGATCAAATTCCCATTCAAAGCTGACTGAGTGGAATTGCACCTTGTCAGATTACTCTGCCACTTAGTGGCCGCATTTCACTCTTCTGCAACAGGAACTGCACCCATGAAACATGGAGGACAAGATGTAGAAGTCAGCTTCGTAGTCACATCACATCGGAAGGAGATCAGAAGACAACCCTCAGACAGCATAGAAAGACTGTGAGAAGTCAATGCTTTCCATAGTGAAACCTTCTTCCCATCAACTGCTGACTACCACAGACACATCTACTCCTCCACTCCATGGCCATGCTATCACTGGCTCCCTTGTCCACAAAAGTTAAAACTGCTGCTGCAAAATGAAAGGTGTAGCTCTGCATCCCTTCTGTATAGGGCAGCAGAGACCAGGTTAAGAGACACAGGAAAGGCCCACCCTATTTCTTTCAACCCACACAAAGCTGATCAAGTCCTAAGCAAAGGACAGCTTACACTGCTACCCGGAAGTGTATTATTTCCTGCACCTCAGGTATTTGTTCAGATTTTGCACTGCTTCCTAAACAAGATGGAACTCCTTCACCGTCACTTGAGTCTTCAGTCATGCTTCCTCTCATATCCCCACAGATTTACTTTTACCACAGCTAAACTCACACCGTTTACCAGGCTTTACTTTCTATTTGACTTACATCCAAGTTTGCTGAAGAATATTGCATAAGCTCTTATCTGCATAATGCCTGTTTCAGACACAGAGTAATATCTCATGAAGATGTTCTAGCAGCAGCATTCCCAAACAAGCTTACTTTGTACCTCCTATATGAAAACCCCCATCTCTGTCTACACATTCACACTCACCCCTTTAATTTCGGTTAAGATCAGCTATCCTGCAAAGTGCTATATTAGCTCTGTATATATTTATGCTCCTCAATACACTGCGTGATATACCATTGCAAGCAGCAGGTGCTTTTGTACTGCAAGTGCCTTTCTGAGTGTTGAGAACAGATCCTGCCTGTTTCACACTGCTTGCGAGTACAACTGTTTCACTGTAGATATTTTAGTTCCTTCAGGTCTTGTTAAACCCTCACATGGGAAACAATTTCCAAACTCCATTCTTATTTTTAAAGTCAAGACCACCTTGCTGCTCCTCCACATTGAGCTATTTGTCCCATTATTCTTTATGACTAATCCATTCGCTACACACGGATCTTTTGTGACTTATAACCTGCCCATAACAATGCCTGACTGTTTACTGTAGCAGAATGTTCACCTGATTTTTGTCAAGTCTTCTCCCAGTAGTACTCCTGCAGCCTTGGGGAAGGCAGTATAGAGCCCCACAGCTCCATAATGCTTCTGGAGGGCTGAGACGCTGAACAGGAGATCCAGAACGAGAAGGCAAGAAGAAAGACAGGCATCTGCACATATTTCTTCTGCCTTTTAGTTTCGTGGACTAAAATATTACACAAGAACTGAAAGACGAAGAATAAGTTGTTACATGATGCCAGTAGCCACCCATAATACTTTTTTCTTCTTGGTAAGGTAGCCTTCCTCATTTCTTACCTGTAGAAAAGCTCATGCTTTGGAATACCATGAAATAAGGACATCCACCCTTAAACAATGAAAGTTGCTTTCTGCAGTACTTAAATATGGACTCCTAAACTGAAAGGATTCCCCACCCTTTAAAAAATCCTTTTGTTTTAAAAGGAGTCTTCTCCCTATGAAGACACCACTTCTTGACATAGTTTGTGCTGCTGCTTTCCATTTCTATTGCAGTCTTCATGGAAGGATCTTCTCTTACGTTTTGGTATTTCCTCTGCATACTGGTTTTGGCTTGGATAGAGTTACATTTCTTCACAGTAGCTAGCATGGGGCTATGTTTTGGATTTGTGCTGGAAACAGTGTTGTTAACACAGGGATGTATTACCAGTTACTGCTGAGCAGTGCTCACAGAGTCAAGGCCTTTTCTGCTCCTCACCCCACCACCGAGCAAGGCTGGGGTGCATAAGAAGTTGGGAGTGGACACAGCCAGGACAGCTGAGCCCAACTGACCCAAGGGATATTCCATGCCATATGACATTATGTCTGCAATAAAAGCTCAGGGAAGAAGGAGGAAGGGAGGATGTCTAGATTTAGGGTGTTCATCTTCCCAAGTACCCATTACGTGTGATGGGGCCCTGAAGGTGCTGAACAACTGCCTGCCAGTGGGAAGTGGTGAATGAATTCCTTGTTTTGCTCTGCTTGCATACACAGGTTTTGCTTTACCTGTTAAACTTCCTTTATCACAACCTATGGGACTTCTCTCCCCCATCCCACCAGGGCTGGGAACAGGAGGAAGAGAGCAAGCAACTGAGTGGTGCTTAGTTGGGCACTGGGTTAAACCACGACACTCTGGACTGATTGTTATCCCAAAATGACAACAAAACCACAGAACCCCACCAAACACCTTTGGAAGAATTGTCTCAGCAGCTCATTCTGCACCCCATCACACTAATTGCACTACTTTCTGCTGCACAGGTGAGTCCAGGTATTCCAGGTGAAAGTGTGAGAAATACCAGCTTAACTCAGGAATGAACCCAATATAGCACAGCAATCCCCTTAATGCCCAGTAGAGACCTCTGTCATACAGCAAAGCAAGAGAGGTTCTCTCTTCTATATTTCAAAGAAGAAAAAAACCTGAAAGACTCTGGGTTTTCATGACATCTATCTCTAAATATATCTATAGATCCAAGGCCTTGGAATGTCCTGCAAAATAAGACCCTGACCTACAGTTACGAAAGGCTTCTCTGGCACGTCCTCATGCTCACATTGGGAAGTATTCCCTTTTGTCACTGTTCATAGCCTTTCATTTTCTGTCACAGGGATTTCTATTCCTGTTAAACTTTTCCCCCCCAATACACAAATGTTTAGCCTGCCTCCAGTGTGCTCTTTCCTGGGTTTGTAGGATTCATTGTTGTTCCCTCTCTCCCAACTCCTGCTTCCTGCTCGCCTTTCCCCTCCAACCCCCACGGTCATTACTCCTCCTCTTCAGCTTTGCCCATAATTAAGGGTGAATGCAGTCTTCTCAACAGTGTTATAAAAGTAGACTTACACAGAGGTGATCCGTTCTCCACTACTGCATCCCACTTCCCTTTTATGCTACCACTTTCTTTGTTTGACTACACACTGAGCAACTGGTTTGGTGCGCTCTCCAAAAGGATACTAGAGGAGTTTCAGTAATTTCAAACCACCTACCTGCGTTACACTAGTTCAAATCATCCTTGCCAAACACCACTACATTTCTCCAAGAATAAATGCATCTGGTTACTTATCTAGTGTTTCCAAGCTCTCCAGGGAGTATGATGCAGTTCAAAGGGGAAAGAACAACAACAATTTCCCCTTTCATTGTTTGATATTGGGGAAGGTTTGAGGGTGGTTTCTGTTGTTGTTTTAAAGGCACTAGGTCATTTGCTTGATAGCCTGAAGAAGTCTTCTGGTCTTTGAGAAAGTTGTGAGGGCGCACAGCAGTTACACCACATACCAAAACCTCAGGATTGTAAACAAGTGCAAGAGAGTCAGTGGACCTTACCCTGTAATTAAACTAAATGATAGTTTTTATTTGTAAACAAGGCAGTCCCACACAACCTCTCAAATACCAGCCTCACTAAGCCTGCAAGTTCACAGGACTGGTATCACAGCCTTTTATCATTATAGCATCTCTTCTCCTGCCCCTCCCAAGCATCTGAACTAGTATGACAGGACAGATAACCTGAGGCCATGTCAACACCAGAGACGAAAGTGAATAATGGTGAATTTGCTCCCACCTTGTATCCCTGGGGGATGCTGAACAAAACATCTGTGCTACAGCATAGGCCATGCATCCCTTCCAGCAGCGGCTGTGCACTCCCTCCCTTCCCCAGAACTCTCGTGCAACTGCCATAGGGACCTCTCTGCCAGGATGCTGATGACACCACAGCCACACTGGCAAGAAAGGCTACTAGAGGAAGGGAACCTCATGGGAAGAGAAGGGGAAGCCTCCGTTCACGCAGTTCCTCTAAAGTGCAGTACCTCAAGTTTGCTGCTTGAACAAAGAAGCAACAAGTTCAGTCCTCCTCAGACCTCAACCCTCTCCAGAGCCATTCACTCCACAGGGCTCAGGCAGCATTTGAATCCAAGTCCATTCACGTTTATTTGCAGTTTCTCCAGAAAACAAACAAGATACAAACAAGGTATTTTCTGCCTTCTCCCTCCTTTCTCCTGGAAACAAAACAGCCTTTGAGGCCAATGCTTCCTCCTTCCCAAACAGGGCCCATAGGGCGCACCAAATCTTGGAAGAAAACTAATCATCTACGAGCAAGTGATGGAGAGACCTTGATCTCTGGCTGCACTCTACCTTTCATACAAGACACCCTTTGCCCCCAAAGTGGTGTGCTGTGCTGTTCATACACAAGAGCACACCACAGTGTGTTTCGTTCCCGTCACAGAGGGTCCTGCTTTGGCCCCTCTCCAGCAGCATTTCTAACACTTCACGTCAGCATTTCCACACAAGTTAAGTGCTTTTGTTCCCTTAGCACTAAAAGGAAAAACAAGTGCCTTAAAGGGGAAAGAAGTCCTCAGATCATTCACTTCAGGTAGAATCTGTGGACAGCTCTGTCCCCAGTCCACATTAAACCAACCATACGACCAGTTTCAAGAGCAGCAGTAACATATCAGCAAATAATAAGATCCCAAAGCAAACCTTTGGGCCAGAGAGACCTAAAGAGCAATTTGCAGAGTACACGTAAGTTGTCCCTTGCCTTTGTTTATACGTATACCTAGATACCTGAAAAGAACTATGGTCATTTTGTGTTTCCATTTGCATGCTCCTCTTGGTTTCAGATGTCTACATTATACTGTGCAACAAAACCTAGAAAGTCACTGCCAGCTATGAGGGTTTCCTGTTCTCTGGTTTCCAGTGTCTTTTTCATACAAATGAGCCGAGTACCAAAATAATTCCTCATCCCCACCATGAAAGCACTACGCAGAAGCAGCTTGTGATTTAAGAATCAGACACTTCTAAAACCAAGCAAGAATGGGATTACAGCTAATCACATTAGCCTATAACTTTTTTTCCTCCTCTAAAAGCAGGATTAAAAGCAGAGATGGGGAACTTCCCACATTCCCACACACCAGCTGCATTCTTCCAGACTAGGCTTGCTGAATGGCTAATAGAATTACCATCCACAGACCTAAGATTTTCAGGGATTACTCTGGAGAGGTTGCTTAAGGAACTAACTGGGCTGTAATTCCCAGCTTTGCACTAGTGGGGAGGGACAGAGCGACCTTAAAATGACATTGAGAAGTACACCAGAGGGAGTCCCAGGCTGAAGAAGTTGTCATCTGCGTTTTGCAAGGGCTATGGAGACACTGATCTTAATTAAGTTTATTGAGAAGAATAAAGAAATGAACTGGAAGCACAGGAGTATAGATGTGATTAACAAGAGAGGTGACAAGGTAAGGGAGAGGGAATTACCCTCCAAAGTTGATGCTGACATAGCTTATCTTCAAATTTAAAGAGATCAGTAAGTTTTAACGCCTTGCCAATTCCTGTATTCTGGTTGAGAGCGTATGTGAGTGATTCAAGTTCTCACCTTCAAATGACACATGGAAATGGCTGCAAGAAAACTGCTTTTTGTGCAGAGAATGGGAGGAAGACAGGAAAGAAAAGAATCTGTTTATATTCTGCAAAATGGAAATCACTCATTTCAGATCAATGACATAAGGTTAGCTTTATCATCAGTATTTTCCATTTCTAAATGCCTAATCAAATACCTGAATAAAAAGGCACACTCCATCCCCAGCAGCACCACACGTACAATACAAATCACTATATGACTCTAAAAATGTCTTAAGGATAAACATTGCAAGCTTCAGCTTAGATGAATTCCTTGGAAAGAAATGGGGAAAAAAGCCCAACCAACTTTTAATTTGCTTTTTCAGTCAAGACACCTAAAAATAAGTTCAGCAAAGAGAAGCAAGAAGTGGTTCAAACAAATCTAATTTCCACTCATGAAACAAAGACAGATCTGGAAGAAAAAGCACTTTCTCGAATGCTTTCAAACCCCAGCAACTTAAGGAACCCAGCTCTCCTGCACATGGCCTCACATACTGCTGAACACAGAATAAACCCAAGACCCGCATTCAGCCAAGTGACAAGGCACTTGCACAGACATGGAGCCATGGAATTAATGGCAGGGGAAAGGGATACAGAAAGAGGCACTGAGCTCCCCAGAGCACCACTGAAACCAACACTTTGCGTTCCTGGGTACGAGCAAAGCATTCAGCAGAGATTATTTATCGTATGATGACAACCATCATCATCATCATCAGTGCCAACTTTGGGCAACTTCTTTTTCCAGTACTAACCTCCATTTAATTCAAATTGATTCAAAACCTAACAATAACAAAACCCATCTGAAATCAAAACAGCAATACCTATGATATTTTCTGAGCCTTCAAAGAGCTGTGCCTTCAAACATCACACCTGAACAAAAGGTCAAAACCCTTGCTCAGGTAGTTTGCCATGGAAAGGATCCTATTTTACCCCAGGGAATGTATCAAGTGTTTCATAGCCAGGTAAAGGCTGAAACTGCCGTTTCAGAAGAAACTGCAGGATGAGAGCTCGCAGCACATCTGTCCACACCTGCTACATCTGAAAAACAGAGAGATCAGTAAAGAATAGCAGGTGACTTTCTTGTTTGTTTGCTTTCTTTGCAAGACTTCTCCACAAAAAGGATCACAGTTCAAATTGCAAGAGCTGGAGACCCATTCTCATTCTCACCTCCAACATAAGAGTCCACTAAGACCCAGGCTGTTAGTTACGACTGACAGCTATTTCACGGCATTACAAACATGCGCTATGCATCCTCTGTTTCTGAGGGATGTCTCTAACACATACCTAAAGACAAACAAATCATACTTGGCCTGAATGAATCTGGTTTGGCCCAAAAAAAAAAAACCAAAAATGAAAAGATCTGCTGGAGCTGGATGAATTTTGCCTCTCTTCAGGGAGAGTAGAAATTATAACAGGCCATAAAGGACAGGGGAACAAATCAGGGAAATTCAGAACAAGGGAGCAGAGGGGAGGAAAAAAATCTCACCTCTGTCAGTGCCTTTAAGCAACGGAGCAGAGATACATGGACAGCACAGCACAAAGGGCGCTTAGCTATGGGACCAGGAGACTCAATAAAAGAGGAATTTAACTGAGAAGATTTCTAAAAGAGAGCCATGCCTATGAAAGGATCCCTGGACAATCTCACAGACCTTTATCACCAGTCCAAGGACACTTTGCTGCAGGATTTCTGAAGCAGTTGTAAGCAGGGCATCAGAGCATGATCTTCAAAACCACCTCAAGCTAACATCCAAACAGCACTCCAACTCAAACATAAGTTGTTGTGTCATTCCCCCTTACCACCAAAAGAAGTCTCAACTGTTTATGGTGCAAAACAAAAGCAGCAAAAGACACAATCAAAGCTCAATCTGTTTCTTTCCTTATTGTAGCAAAAAAACACAATGGAAAGCATACAAGCAATGGTGTATGGTTTTCCATCCTTTCCCCTACCCCTCTCACCCTGAAGTCAGGCAAAGCTGACTACTCCAAATCACGGTATCAGTGTCATCAACACTGCCTGCAAAGGAGCCTAAACATCATCCAAAACAATCATTCGAGATTGACTACACCTTGTAGTGGCACTTCAAGAAGAGAGGAGGAAAAGAAAGATATTGGAAATTGTTATTCACCTTTCAAACACAGCCACCACCAGGACTCAGGACCTGTTTCATGAGGAAGAATGGTGCAGAGCCTACAGGACCTGACACCATTCCTCCTCCAGCAGAGGAGATGCTCAGTAGAGTTAAAAACAGCCTGGCATTATGACAAGTGAAACTGATGCACAGACAGACCTCCTCACAAGAGAGGGGGCATAACGCTCCTCTTTTTCCTCTTAGGGACCAGACCATTCTACTCCTTCTCCTCTTGGGGATGGGGACCATTTAGAAGCATTTCCATGGCCATCAAGACCAGGGCCACACAAAATTCAGGTGACCATGCAACCGTTTGTATCAAACAAAAGAAAGAGAAGGAAAGGAACTGAAGCTAAACACAGATGATTATCACTGAAGTGAACAACACTGGCATCTTACCATTATAACTTTTCCCTCTTTTAAAAAACACATACATTTTCAGCTCTGTCATGTCCGAAGGTCTCTGAGGACACAGCAATGCCTATACCCCTCTACCTCAGCAGCCCTGGACTCCCCCTGAAGACTCTCTTCCCTTTAAGCCTCATTGTGCTGAATACAGATCCCAAATGACGAGTGAAGCTCTAGGTTTGCCACCCTGCTTCATGCCATAAAGGCCCACCTGCCATAGCACACTGACATTCTCTCCTTATTTAAGTTTCAAGGTTTTTTAATCAGCATGAGTGCCAAGTCACATAAAGGGTCCATATTTTGGCGATGCCCAACTATATATCGCCCACACCCCGTCACGCTCCAACCACTGCACTTGCCAACGTTGGCTCCCTCAACTTGGAGTTATTTTTCTCCTTCCCTCTCTCAGATGCCAGCATTTAAAACATGCTGTGATCAAGAACCAGAGATATCCCTTAGACTGTTTTTTCCCCAGCAGAGTCTCTCCCTGAAGAAACACTAATCTCTGTGGACAAACACCTGCCTTACATACAGTACCAGGAGGAGAAACCACAGCTGCTTCCAGCCATTTTATGAGCTTCATCTTCTGAAAAGCTCATACAGCTCATTTAGCACCTTACCACTTACAACCACAAGTACCATTGGCAGAATCTACTAAACAGCAAGTGTGCTGCTGGATAGGTGAGCTGGGCAGAAGGTTCTAGCAGTGAAGCTAGCCAAATGGCTGCAATGGACCTGCTGGCCAACTCCTATGTGCTTGAACCTCTGTAGTAACCATGTAAT
>JBCJKH010017812.1:350-14406 GCA_039877255.1 Loriculus beryllinus
ATGTGGTAGGAGACTGTGTTTGCATAGGAGGGAAATACAGCAGCCAGAACAAGCTTGAGGTGCACTTGTTAGTACATCTGCCTGCAACAAAATCCCTTTATGGGAAGGACTGGATCAGAGTGAAGAAGTGAACAGTAATAATAATGATGATAATAATAATAAAGCAGTTTCTTTGTAAGTGGGGCGGTCCCTTCGGCTCATGCGCTAGTGCTTCCACTACAGAAGACTAGTAATTTATTGATGCAGATGGCTATGTAAAGTGCATGCAATTTGTGAGGGGGCTTGACCCTNNNCTGATGGGCCATATGTTGCAAAGCCCCAGAGGCATCGTTTGACTGAGTTCTCTTCCTCTGTCTGTCTCTGCACCTATGGTCCTTGTTCAATCACCACATATTGAACTATAGACGTTCTAACTCTCCCAATAAATCTCCAACTAATGGCTCATGAAGGCTATAACTTAACCCTTTACATACAAAAGAGCACATAATTTTGCATTGAATTTTTCACACTCACTGAAATAAATATTGCATGACCTAGCTAGTTACTAAGAACCAAGATGTCATAAAATACGACCACCTGCAAACTTGTCATTGTCTGTATATACCAAATTTACTTGGAGCATTCTCAAACTTTATTGTGTATGTCTAGTTATTGAGAGCTGCGTCCTAAGTGCTCACTTTGGTTGTACATTACAGTTGAGTTGCATTTCTAAAATACCACTAGTGAAACACAGTGGAGTACCTAATTTTTCTAATTTACTGTCTTATCTTGTGTGCTATTCTATATTCTAATAGGGTTAATAGTACGTTCTTCATGACCTAGGCATATCTTCAGTTGCATAGAGATTTGACAGGCAGTTATTCCAATAGACTATCTTTCCATAACATATTTAAATATATCAACATTTTTCTCTCATACAAACCCTTAAGAACAGTTAATGTATTAATGTGTGGTAAACTTACAGCTGCAGTTTATTTCATACACTGTTGTTACACTGTATGATGCTGCAAGTCCTTCCTCATCTAGGCTGGAAAGTGGGGTTCTGCATTCTTTTCTGCAGTAGGAGCTGTAGGCTGCTATATAACAAAGCAGCCCTGTAACGAAGTTGGTTTTGGTGCTGTTAAGCTATTTTTATATTAGAAGCTGCACAAAGCAAGACACAGTGGTGGTCTGCATAAGATTAGCACTGATACAGCTCACTTTAATATTAACACTATACACCTAGCCAAATGTAGTTAAAGGGATTCAACCTCAGTTTCAGTAAGTTCAAAAAGCAGAGGAAGAAAACAATTCAGGTAGACAGTGACTGTTCCTCTTTCTCTGCAAAGTGGCGCCAGTTGACAGTTTATCTGGGTGGAAGTCAGTGGGAGTTTTAGCATTGACTGCAAGGTAATGACTTTGCCAAGAAAGAACTGAGGTAGCTGCAGTTAAAGCGACATTGGTAAAGCCTTGTGCAGTAGCTTCGTGTGAGAAGCTTTTTCTAATTGTCTTAAGTTTATTCTGGCAAAACTCTGATTAATGGTGTGGGGTTGTGTGAGTAAGCACTGAGGCGGTGCTCAGTTGAGTTTTTGTATTTTGTTAGACTTAGAAAAGATATGAAAACTTTAATTCACTTAAGTAGTTACTGTTCTGTAGTCTCAATTCTGTGTGCAGGTGATGCTTTTCTTCTGTGCATGATTCTTTGGAAGTAGAAACAGAAAAATATCAGAGCTATTTGAAGTTCTTCAATGAATCTGAACTAGTTATTATGGTATGAAAAAAGTGAGTTTATGGATTGCTGATGTAAATGAGTAAATTCATAACTTGAAACTGCTTCGTTAGCAGTTTGTAGTCAGAAAATTAGGTTATTTCAGCAAAAATCATGTGCATTAATCATGTACATTTCTGTTTTCAGTCATCTATTTTAAGGCCCACAGTTTTGGTGGATTTATTAATATGGATCCTTTTTCTGTACTGTAGTCTCAGCACCATTATTTTGTTACAAGTCTTCAGGCTTGAAGTATTCCATGTAACCAAATGCTACTGATAAGCATTCCCTCCTGAGGTTATTCCACAATTTAAAGTGATGATATTAAAAACATAATGGCAGTGGGATTTATAAGGGTGGAGGTGTTTACTGTTGCCCAAAATATCGGAAGCAGTTGAAAGCATCAGTTTTCAAGTTTCCTGCATACATCAGTCGCCATGGAAGAGCTGTATATAGATTTCAATATATGTTCTGAATTATTTAGGGTAGCCTATAATTCAGTGCACTTTTTTTATTGTTTCTGTCAGAATTTGATCTGCATTTTGACTCTGGTATCCCAGGTGTGATTGTATACTGCGCCCAATTATGTTTTTGTAGTGACCACCTTTTTCTAGATTGAGTAGGCTTTATTTCTTTAGTGTAGTCACTGAGTTCCATTCAAAATACACTAGCAAGATAGAACAATATAAGGAATATCTAGTGTTTTCCAGCTAAAACAAACTGGACAAAACTGTAGAAAAGTGTTTGTGTATTATGCAGATAGGTCATCATTACTCGCACATTAGTGTGAGTCACACATAGTCACACATTACTGTAGTGTTTCTGAAAAATGTTAATGCCAACAAGAAATCTGGAACCAGCTAATGTGAAATATTAGAAGGCAGAGCAAGACATTTGTTCCCGCAGCTCATAAAAGAAGTTGTAGAAAGCTGCCTGGAAGAAATAGTGTTAGTGAGCAGGCACACTGCTGAAAGTCATTGCCCTCTTGAGTTCCAGATGTCAGTTTGTCTATCACTGTCGTATTCCGTGTAGTGAAATGCACTGTCATTGATGAGTTTGGGGTTTTGGGAGGCAATAACAGATTATCTTTTCTGCCTACCATGTTTCTCTCAACTGCTATTTGGTTTTCTAAGCCTTGGGTTGAGCATTGGAAATACGGGTTGCAAATCAGTGTGGGTTTACTAAATTTTTTAAATTTTGAAAGTTTTATTTAGGAAAGGTACTTTTATTGAATGCTCTTCCCAGGTGAATGGAAATGAAGAGAACAAAAAAGATGACAGTAATTCCAGTTTGAAGAGGTGAAGTTTCAATAGCTACTGCTCAGATTGTCCAGGGCTGGGTATTGCATGCACCATTTGAATTGATAAACACCTGTAGTTTGGACAACAGTATGAAATTGTGTTACTTGTACTGATATGATGGAGATTAAAAAAAAGTAAATGAAGTTGCCACCAGAGTGGGCACTGGACATTCTGAACTCTGTTCCCCCTTATGACACAGTATGCTCTATAATCCTGAGCAGTTTGCTGCTTGTGGGCGCACCTGAGTTTTTCATCTGAAATAGTTTTATTTTCTTGGTTTGTTGAAGTCTGTTACTTACCTCCCATCTCTTAACCAGGCATATAGACAAACAAAAAATGCCCAGATAATTCCAGCATAGTGAAGTGTAGGTCTAGAAATCAAGCTTCTTGCTAGGAATATCTTGAAACATGGTAACTTTGATGTAAGATTTGTTGTTATCTTGCAGAATAAAGCATCACTTACTTAAGTGATGTGTTTTGTTGTGCTTTATGTCTTAGGAAAAGGTAAGGAGTATAGGTCAAATTGCTCTGTCTTGCAGCTTGAACCACTTTTACAATCATATCAGCCAAACAATTGAAAAACCCCAGAATGCCTCAGCCAAATAAGAGAATTGTCAGTTATGCCATTTTACATTTAGAGTAATTTCACTGACGCCATTGGAATTGTGTTGTCCAAATCCTGATGTAGCTATCATCAAATTTTATGAGTTACAAGAGAAAGGGACCTTGTGAACAGATTTTGGAGCTGTAGAAAACAGCAGTAGAAGCAGTACACCAAGAATAACAGAAAGATCTCAGTCTTGCAGAACTATGATTTATTTTTCTTCTTCAGCTCCCATTATAGTTTATTCACAGCAGGCTTTTATCCTGAAGAAATAGTAATTGAATTGGTGTTGAAGAGAAAGTTGACACACATAAATAATAAAAGGGACAGCTTATGTCTCTATATATTTCAGATGCATTTTCATTGTGACCAAAGGCTCTAAAGACACAAATAGTAAATTTCAGCTACTTCCTTGAAGATTAATTTATTATGCCATAATCATTGTTTATGATACAGGCAGAATAGCTAAGTAATATCAAATAAATCAGTCGCTTGACGTTATAACCTGGAGCACTTTATTGTCTTGTATTTTCTCACCCTCCATGAAATTTTAGGCACACAATTCTGTGCACTTGAGATACATGCAGTGAAAATAAGACTTCTGTATTGCTAATGGAAGCTAAGAAAACTAGGTTTTTACTTCATTTCCTGGAGAGATGATAAGGATTGTTTGGGGTTATCCTAACTCCAGTAATGATACCACATGATTTCTTTCTGAAAAAGTCATCTTCATATACATAGACAAATTATCAGTGTCATCACCTGTGTTTTGTGTTTGCTGACTCATAAGCTATTAAATGCACTTAATGGGGTTGAATGTCAGGAAGACAGCAATATGACCACTGCAAGAGCATTAGCTGTGTGTTATGTTTGGCGTTATTTTGTTAATCCATTTGAATATAGGCTTTATTTTGATTCAGTACACACAGGCTGATCCTGCTCGCCATTTGTTTCAAGAGGAATATGACTGAAACCCATCGTCACCTTTTTCTCTGATTTCAGTTGCCTTTTTGATGATTAGTGTAGAGGTTTTAATCTGCAGTTTGATTTACAACAGTCAGAGTAGTCTCACTGGAATAAGGGAAGCTCATGGGGACTGTGCAGGTTCTGCAGGGTTGTTATTTGGTGCTGACATACAGCTAGCTTTTCGGTTAAAATACTGAAAGCACATAAACCATCCACTGGTATACTCATCAATTCCATGATGCCTGTCACAGACTAAGTAAGAAGAAAGTTGTTCTTCATGGTTAACTCAGCTCCCAGTATATTTTTCTTGGATGAAATAGGAAAAAAAAGGGTCCTATGAGTGTGCCGGTTTCAAAACAGAAATCCCTAGATAGAAATTAATGTAGCAGGCATTACACAGAAGAGTATTTATAAGCAGCAGCTGAAGAATTAAGGGAATAGCAGAGTTGTATAAAGCAAACAAAGGTACGCTGTGTGATTAAATCACCACTTGATGTGCTATTCTTAGACGGTTTGTTTGCCACAGAATTCCACCCATTATCTTCCCATTCTGTGTGTTGGTCTGATTTTAGTGTTCCTGTGAAAAGCTGATGACTTTAATAAATTGTGGAAACCAACACAATAGGAAGGCAGAATAGAAAGTCCATTACCTATATGTCAAAAGCGATTTCGTGAATGTGGGTGGTTTCTATATCATGTAGTGGAAGCTCAGGAATACAGGATAATGTCATAGCAAAAACGTTGTTTTCCTCATTACTTTCCCAGTACAATTTTTCATTGTTCCTTCATAGAATGAATATATTCATGCAATCTTCCACCCAGTTTTGAGGGGACTTTTTTTGCCTTCTGAATGATTTTATTAGGTAATGTAATGCAATGCTGCAATATTGTTTTCTATGGCATTGCTTAGTCTAGTTCTGGGGTTTACTTCTTTATTTCTTTTCTTTCACTGAGCTCATACATTTCCCTGCAGATAACTTAAAGGAGCATTTAATTTTAAGCATTTGCATGGTTAATAACAGCAGTGATATAGCAAATAGAGCAGGTGACTATAAGTCCATTCTGAGTGAAAATGATCCATTTCTGCAGACTGTTCTGCTCTATAAAGTTAAGCTGTCATCTAAATACTTTCAAATAACTTTCTAGGCTGGGGAGAGAAAGGAAGGACAACTGTCAAGGTATTACAGATTTTTCTTCAAAGGAATAAAGTGTTACGATAATGAGGAAACAGGATGCATTGTCTTTTCTAAGGTGTTGAAATGATGAAAAGTAGGAAAACCGTTGAATGTTCCTGTTGGGTTGCTATCCAAATGATCTATGCTTTAGGGAGAGATGTGAAGGTTTCAATTGTGGTTCTGCAATTATTTTTATTTTGCTGTGTTCTCAAGACCTCAAAAGAGTGACCTGTAAAACCATTTGAAAGCCATAGCTAGAGGCAACTTACAACCTCATGATAAAATGAAATAGAACATTCTGTTACTGGTGGTGTTTGCCTGATAAAGATGGGGCCGTTCTGGATATCATGCTTCAAGTGACCTTGAGGAAGCCATGAAAGTTGTAGTTGCTGAAATAATGTTGATTTTGTGTATGTGCTCTCTCTTGAAGTGAACAAAGGAGTGTATTTCCAGATTTTATATAAATTCATTTTCTATCAACAGGTAAACTGAGGCACAAATAAATTCGCCTGCGGGGGGGGGGGGGGGGGGGGGGGGTGTGTGTGTGGTGTGTAAAAAAGCCTTGAAAAATAATTAGAAATAGAGAATTTCAATCCTCTGCCTTCTCTATGTGAGCAGTAGACAGGCTGCATGTAATGAAAGACTAAAGCTTTGTTAATCCATGTGTTAAGAGTGGCCATGCAGTTTATGTATACTGAAGTGATTCAAATAAGTTGTTTCACTGGTGACATTTTGCTTGCTGCATGGAAAACAATCCTTTTAAGTTCACTAAAAAGAGAAAGTTCTTAGAATCTCATTCATCAGTTTCCAAGTCTGTTTGCTTACCTAAGCACATATCCAAAGCCAGTTAGTTTTGAGATTAAGTAGGAAATCTCAGAAGAATAAACTTTTATGTAGGCATTTTTCATTTCATTTGCATTCAGAATGAGCTGACTATCGTGATGCATAGAATCACTCTCCTGTCTGTGTCTCAAATGGGTTCTATGTGGGAGTTGTTAAGAAGTTAAAACAGGAGTTTATAATTACTATGTTAGTGTAGTCTTAAAAGTAAAGCTTTTAGCCTAGCTGAAGACATTTATTTCTAAATGGGCTCTGGAAAGGGAATTCTGTCTTATTTTTGTGCTGCAAAAAAATGATTATTTGTGTTTAAGATAATCTGTAGGGAACAGGACGTTATTTTTGTATTGATATTAAATGCAGTACAAATGGTCTTACCTAACCAACAGGATTACTAGTGAAAGCAAAACATTGGCCTTCCTTACTAAAGAAAGTACTTTGCAAAGAGTACTCAGCCATTAAACAACCCCTGCCAAATTGTCCCTCAACACTCAGCGGCTTAGTCTCCTATCTCGTTTGTAGCTCAGGAGGTGCTCCCTCAACCTGGTGCTCAAGTGTCTATTGATGTTGTAAGCACCTGAACTGCCACTTGTCCATTTAAAACCTCATAAGTAACCCAAAGTGTAGATTGTGTGAATGGTTCATTCCTGAAAGTCTCTTCTAACTCTGTAATCTTTGGTGAACAAAGAAAACAGTGGGACTGTGCCTGAAATTGGACTGAACTAATAGAAACAAGACACACTGTAGCATCTCAGAAGTAAGCTAAAACAGCTTGAGAAAGGAAAAAGATGGTGAGAAGCGACTGCTCTATATGGGGGTTCAGCTGAGAAAGCAGAATCAGAAAACAGCAACTGATTCACTAACCATGACAGCCTCAGTCCATTCAAGAGGTTTGTAAAGGATCCTGTTGCAGGTGTAGATCAAAGGAGTTAAATTAAAGCAGGCTTCCTGGAAAGGAGTGAAAGAGAGAAGTAGCATTAGGGAAGGTAAGGAGGGCATCTAAGAGCAGCATTGATTCTGAATTTTTCATCAGTCACGTGAATTTAAAATCAAATTACATAAATTCTGTGGCATTGTAATCTGCATATTCCATTATGTCTCTCTTCCAAAATTACAACATTCTTTTGCTGAATGTGCTGTTTAATAACAGGTTCCCAGTGCTATGCACCCAATTTATCATTTATTCCCTGAAAATTGCAAGTAGTCCCTTCCTCTAAGCAGAGCAGCTTACAGTGGTTGCTCTTCAGTAATGATACTACCCAATTACATCAAATATATCACCTGCTATCCTAAGAAAAGAGAAATATCGTAGTATCATGAATATCAATTATGTCATAACACTTGGTAAATGGCAAATTTTTAATGGGAGCCACATTATGCCTTAATGTGAACCAATTTTACAGTGCATATAACTGTAAAATCCTTTCCCTCTTTCCAAATAAATTGTCTCTTCTTTTTCATGAGAACCAGTGTGGTAATAGTGCTTTCAGTAAAGATGGCAAAAATGCAGTTTTATGCAAAATAAATGTATGTCTTAGGATTCTTTGAGAAGCTATGTTTTTTCCTCCCTGAAAATATTTTAATTGATTTTATTTTGGAGACAGTAATTTCTTTTAAAGCATCTGTCTGTATTTTCCCAGACTTCAGCATATGCGTATCACAGAGTGTTTATAATAGAGAAAGACATTTTTGTGCTAAGCTAGGCAAACTGTGCACACTGATGAACTATACAGCCATTTTATGAATAATGTAAACTTAGGCTATAACATTGTTTTGCTCACCTTACTGATTTAACTGATTAAATTTTATGTTTGAAAGGATGCTGTCAAGTCCATAGAATAAGAAAATGTTTTGAACTTCCTTAAAATATAGTTAGGAATAACTGTTAAGTCTTCTTCCCTGGTTAATTTGCAAGACTCAAGTGGAGAGCAGTGAAGCTTTCAATTCTGTGAATAACCACCAGTTCTTAAAAGCAATTTAATTGTGGTAGGTGTGACAGTACTGATAGGAAGCCAGGGCAATAAAGTGATCATGGGTATGTTGAGGATGATTCAGGCAGTGTGTTTCACGGCCTCTGAGAAGGTGAATTGTTCGGGTGAAGGATGTAGTAACTAAAGTCCAGTCCTGGAAGGAAATAGATGTTCTGGGAAGGGAAAGAAAAGAAAATACCTACTTTTTGTTGCTCATGAAAATGTATCTGCATTTGTGACTGAGCATTCTCTTTTGGGACTTCTAGGAAGAAATTCACCTTTTTGGGGGCTGTGTGGATTATTTTCAGGGGTATGTGCTGCTGCAGGCATACATGCTGCAGATACATAGTCATTCCTAATCCTGAATGTACCAGCGTGCAAACTAAACAGTCAGTATCCATGACAAGTAACGATGGAGCTTCATTGTGTTGTGTAATAGAAATAACACTGAATGCAAAAAGGTTAAGTTTAGGTTTCATCCATTTTTGGCATCTCATCAAGTATTTTGTTCTCAAAGATGCAAAAATGTAAAAAAATTCTTTTTTGCTCTAACTTCTAGCTAGGTGATACCAAGCAAAGTGGCCAGTTTTGCCCAGGTCTAGCACTTCCTGTTCTTATGTTCGATTGTTTAAAGAGTATGTATAATACTCCAAAATCAAACCACAGATCTTACTTGTGTATAATAAGCTTCTGAGGTACAGATTTCAACACACAGCAAAAAAAAGCTTGGAAATGCTTCTTCATGTTATTTTTGAAGAAATAGAAGTTTAATACTTTGTCTTGTTTTCAGTTTTACTATAGAGAGCAAATATTGTTCTGACATTTCACAATCATATCATTAAATGCTTTAGTTTACATTGTTTGAAACCCACATCTATAAAACCCTGCAACATTGGTCAAAATGTTACAAAAATTAATTGCATCACTTTTCCAGATATTTTGTGATTTCTTTATTTGTTTGGTATAGCCATTTTTACATATACTTGCTCGTCATTGTGTGTCACAGAAAATCTTTTGCAGTAAAGAAAAATATGGATAGCTTAATAAGCTAAGACACACAATAAAGCCCTGCAATTGAAAAAAGTAGGTAAAATTGGATGAGAAAAAGAAACCCATCCACACAGCTATGTAGGCTGATAAAAATTAAGTTAGATCCTTGAGGACTACTTGGAGAGCTCCGAGAGGCTTCAGAGAAGCACTGATTTGGGGTTTGGTATTTTAAGGAATACCCAGAAGTGGTGTCTGTTGGGTTGTGTGATGGGTTAATAGAAGTAGTTTTTGTGTCCAGATGTGTTATAGTGTTATTTTTTGCGGCAGTGCCAATCAGCAATGTCATTCTGTGTATTATATATTTGAAAACTTGTTCTACAATTGTGAACTTGCCTGAAATCAGAGTTGTCAGGATTTTGCCCTGAGAGTAACCTCAAGGATAGCTGAAGACAAAAGGATTTGAAAAGTAAAAAAGAAAGTTTCAATAGAGTGGGATTTTATTCCTGAACTGTAGACCAAGCCAAATAATCAAATAGGAAGTTTAATATACAATAATATTGGGTTGGTAAAGGAGACGATGGTAAGTCAGGAAGCAGATGTCCCCCAGTTGATGCATACTAAATATATGTAAGCTCTTATTTCTTTTACTTTCAGATTTTAATTCATTACCATTTACTCCTCCTAAAAGAATTTGAGTCCAAACAGGATATGCATGATAAAGTTTATAGAGCAGATAATTAATATGCCCAATCACTATATGTAACCAGATTTAATAGTTAGTACACCATGTTCTGAAGAGCCATATATGTATAGCAAATGGTAACACATGGCTCTGTTCTCTGGTTGAGCCATGCCACATATGCCAACATTTCTTGTAAATTAAGATGCAGTATGATTAAACTGCTTGACTGAAACAGGTATCTCAAACATTCTGATACTGACAAGACTGGTATTTGATTCTTGCCTAAGTTGTAAATCGGGTATCACAAGCATGAGAAAGAGATTGCTATGACTGTGCAGGAGATCAATACTGGGATTCATTTTCATAGATTAATATTCTATTTGGATAAAAATACAGGTTTCCAGACTGCAAAATTTCACTGGCTTTGGTTGCCCCTTTCTCACTGTTCGATTGTAGGCTTTGAGTCTGGTAAAAGGTGAATGTTGTGTTACAGGAAAGGACTGTAAAATGTTAAAAGTTTGTATTCAACCCAACTGCTTAAAACCTCCTTAAATGCCTATAAATTTAACTAAAATTGCATTTGGGTTTCAGTATCAGTACATCATGTGGAAGTATGGTCTTTTAAACCTTAGTTTACAGTCGTCTTCATCTGTCCTATTTACTCTTATCATTAATGTTCTTTTTTGAGCTGTTGATGATGATGTGGATGGATGTTACTTACCTCCTGCCCTTGAACAAACAGGTTTGTTTCACACAGATGTGTAACCCTATGAGGTATGCTTGTGATCCAGTGAGGCTTTCCCGAGTTCCCTTAGTTCAGAAATAGTTATTTTCTGGCCATAGAATTCTTAATACAAAAGTATTAGGGAATCCTTGAGAACTTTGTTATTTTATATCCTACGGACTCCTCTCTGCATCTGAGCACATTACACAGGAACTGTATTACCAGAGGAATGGTTCAGGTTTTGACTGCTGTCTTCCCTTGGTAGTGTCCTCATGTACTTGAATCTAGAAAAGGTTGCATGAACCAAGGAGCCTTGAGAAGCCAGGAGAAGTCAAGGGCATGGAGTGTGATTGACTTTTATGGTCTTCATGGTGGCAGGAGTCCTGAATCTTGCTGCGGCTAGTGGTCATGCAATAGCCCCAGTGTCCATCTAGACAGGAATGTTTCTTGGCAAGGGCTTAAAGGTAGCGAGGAGCCTGGATTTTGCAAGTAAACTGCAGATACTAGTTTAATCCAGTGTATGGAGTCACTGAAGCAACAGATATTACTGCTGAACTTTCAGTGTCTTACCACAGATTTGCCTGAAGCTATAGCAGTTTTATTCCCACAGTTAACCGTGAAATGGGCTCAAAAAAGAACCACAAAATAAGCTTCTAATATACCGGGGCAAGTGCAAGCAGAGTAACAGGTTCTGCTGAAGGATTCTTGCACGCAAGGTAGATTGATGTGGGTGTTCAAACATGACTGCCAGTCGTGTCTTGATGTAGTGAAGTTAAATCTGGGTGAGGAAGAGCATGGCTACTTTCAAATTAGTTTGTTGAGTCATTTCATAGCACTTTCTTATAAAAATGAGTTGCTGTTTCAGGCTTTCATTCATGAATGTGTAACAGAGGATGACAGAATATTCCAAGCCCTCTCACAGAACAAATAATATCACATTTGAGAATATGTTTGTTTATGTCAATGCCCTGTGTTGGTCATTTATATTACACTGACTTGGATTAAGGGTATGTTTAGACAGTGTAATATTGTGCATGGAAGTCCTGTTCTGTATCCAGTCATAGTTAAAAAAAAAAAAAAGTAGAGATTAGGAAAAACATAAGAACCAAAAGACTAAAGCAGTGAAAGAAGATTCTGAAGTGTCCTGGCATTATGAAGGAGCCATGAACAGCAGGTTTATTCTATGTAATTTAGACACTTAAAGTCTATCTGTCTAAAATTACAACTGTTATACTACAGAGTGTGTTCCCGTTTACTTGCTTTCCACTAGACCACCCAGGGATTTACAGTTATTTTGAAAGAGGAATTGCTGTTGAATTGACAGTGGGAAGAATGCAGGGATGTTATTCTTTTCATCTCTTTCACCCTTCACCTCTCCACCACCAAATCAAAGACAATAGTTTCTCTGTGAACTACTCACTGAACTGTCTTACCTTTGCACATAGCAAGAATGCAGGCATTTAGCAGCTTCTAATATCTTTCAGTTATTCTTGTCCTCTCCTTTGAGTTATAAAATTTACTTTTGATTGTGACGAGATGCTCCAGCATGTATTTAAAAAACCCCAAACCTGCAGATCAAATGCTGTCAGGTTGACTGTGTAGAAGTACTCACACAATATATGCAGGGCCACAAATGTTTCACAGTTTTTGGGATGCCGTCTTCTAGGACCATCACTATGTCAGACAGAGCTCTGAACCTGCTCTTCAGGAAGTATCTGTCAGTTGAGCTGTTGGAGAATCTTTATTAGTTGCATAAAGCCTGCAGGAAAGAGGCAGGTCTGATTCCAGCTGGGAGAGGAGTCAAACACATATCCAACAGCTAGCTTATTATAGAACAGTATGAAACATAAGGCTTATTTCAGGAGCACACTGAGTTTTGTAGTTCATCTGTTATGTAGTGAGGGTCATGTTTTTTTCCTTATTTGTTCATTCAATTTTTATTTCTGCACAGCAGCATCTACACTTTAATCTTTTATTTTTTTTTAGTTGTCATCCTGATCATTGGAAGATGTAGTTGGATTGCATCAAGTAGCTCTATATTAAAACATGTAATGCGTGTATTTATTGAAAGAAATATGAAAATGTATGAAAATATCTGATTGTGTGTACTGTTTGGATGGAAAATTAAAGATGATAACCCCTTTTCACCGTTCAACAGAGCGTGAAAGAGCAAGAGAGATTCAAAAACTTCATTAATTGCTGTAACATGACGTTACAAGCCACCTGCACTTCAAAGAATTTACAGTGAAGCAGATGGATTGATGAATATGCTATCAAAGATTTTAAGAATGTTTGTTTTAAAAATAAACTGCTTTCTAAGTCATTGACAATCAAAGCATACAATTTACAAAAATGTCACTGCTCTTTTTTCCTTGAATCTTGCATACTTTTGAAAACATTCTTGTCTTTAGGAGTGGGATTCAGACACAGTGTTTTCATAAGCAGTGACTGCAGTAGATTTGGAACAATCTTCAAGTCATAAGTAGATTTGTAGCCCCTTTTGTTTCATGCATGTCAAGTAACTGAGAGCAGGAGTGGAGTGTTAGTGGCTTTTTAATTTGGCTCAGTGGTTCGGGGTCTCATGGAGGTGCACCACTAGTCCTCTTCACTAAACTGAGTAGTGTAGGAGGATGCTGGATGAACACAGTGAACATAATGGCAATTTTACAAAAATCTTAGGTTTTATTCACTTTTCATCAGAAAGGATGGAAATTTGTGCCACGATAAGTTATGTACAGTCTTATTCTTCCAAGGGCCCAGAAATCAGAAGTCTTGAACTGAAGTAACCTTATTGCAGAGTTATGGTTGACATCCTAAGTATAGTCATTGCAGTAACAAAATCATTATTTGTATGGAGTGAGGGAGGTGTTACTGTTCAGAACTAAATATCCAGTACTGGGGCATAACAGAGGAAAACAGTAATATACTTCCCCTCTTTTGATGGTGAGATTGCTACATGGTTGTTCGTGAGTTTTGTTCTTGTTGGGTTTGGGTTTTGTTTTGTTTTTTTTTTTTTTTCTAGCATAGATTGACTCACCAAAACTTCTTTCCGTGGTTATG